>DWPA01005037.1:0-12235 GCA_018251375.1 Calpodes ethlius | reverse complement strand
TATGATTTCAGATAGATTAGTTTCTAATGTCCGACAGGTTTGGTTACAGTTCATGAGACACTCCTATAAATGTCACAATACCTTAATTCCCTTTAATTTTTTAAGTATATTGAGATGTTATACTTATTAGAATAGAATAATCTATCATCACATATTAAGGTTGCCATACTAGCACATCATTAAGCACTAGCATTAAGATCATACTGAGCATAGGAACATGCATATCTTACTGTATAAACCTCAATTAAAATAAGTATGATAGAGAAGACAGACACCACATCAACTCTGACAGACTTTCCTGCATTCAAAGATTTTTAACCTAACATACTACAAGCAGAAAAAATGAACTTATTGCTTCAATCTGTTAATATACTTGATAATGGTGTTCCAGCACAGATATGGAGCAGTTAACGAGCAAGCCAAGTACAAAAGAGTAGCCCTACTAGAATTATGCTGTAGACAAGCTGTAACATGACTTGATAATTACCAAAAAATCACAACATCAGACAATGGGTGGCTTTACTTCATGTGTCCTACAAGGCACAAAAATACTTAAGATTATGTATGCAGCTATCGCTCACCCATTAGAGAACTAATACTACCCACAGGTGTCTATCGGGATTATTCAATTGGATACCACAAAAGCCACTAGGCTTGAGCACTTTGTTGTTAATGTTTTAAAAGCATTGGCTATATTAATAGTGTTCAATGGCCCCATAGCCTAGTTGGTAGTGACCCTGTCTGTGAAGCTAGGGGTCCTGGATTCTATTTATGTGCAGATAAATATTTGTTCTCGGGTCATAAGTGATGTGTTATTTGTGTTGTCCATGCCACCCGTGACACAGGGTATCCTACTGCGGGGGTATGAGTGTGTTAGTGTTTATTATACATAATTACATACTTTACTTCCCGTTCGTTTATGTCTATTTATCAGCATGGTTTCATTTCTAACGCATTAGGATGCAGATGTAACATACTTTACTAACCAGCTCTTTAACTGAATAAAACCTTGTTACTACTTACAACACCCATACATAATGGTTACGATCATTGTTCCAGCACGGTGCGATTACAACAGCGTGTGTCGAGTATGTGCTGCCGAGACACCTAACCCCATCCCGCTGTTCAGAGGCGACGGCGCGAAGTACGATATACCTGGCAAAATACGGAAATACATTTCTATAAGGGTATGTGTCAATGTTTGTTTATATTGATGACCGTAATACAAGCGGATGGGTGGTAACATCACCGATGCGTTACCGATCCAAATCGAATCCCGAAAGCCCAAAATGTAATTAGCTAATAATTAAAATGTATCTAGCTACTTTATGAGGACAGAGTTGAGAGATAGTCTGATGCTGTATCCTAGTTTGTTCCTCTCTTATTTTCTGGGTGGATCTCGAGATTGTGTTTATTTATTAAAAGGTTGCCAACATAGTTATTCTCTGTAATTCTGTAATGGTGTATCCATTACATTTTCAAACAAAAAAAAGAGTAAAATATGTTTTACATACATCCTAACTATTGGATTGCTAGTAGATAATACATTAACGTGATTTAAACAACAAATGGTAGCCTACATTGACCAGGTAACCAAGCTCCTCTTACGACGGGAAGAGGTCATCGCCTTTCATGGGACTTAGCGGGGCGATGGTCTCACTTCCTGATGTACTCCGTGTCATAGCACACTGGGAACAAATTTGGGAAGTTGAATTCAAAGTGTACAGGTACGACGCAGGACGATATGCGTAACTGTTATTGAACACAAGTGGTGTCAACGGTTTGATTCCTCGACGGAACCTTTGAATCTATACAATAATAATGACTGTAAATTTTATTCTGCACAACAAATCAATCTGTACTTCCGTGCGCAGGTCATGGCGTCCGAGTACATGCCGCAGACGATCTGCGAGCCGTGCGCCAGCACGCTGCTCTCGTGGCACGAGCTGGTGCGCACGGCGCGCCTCACCGACTACATGCTGCGCCGCCGGCTCGGCGTCTCGCTCTCGCTGCCCGTACGTAATGCCATCTATTGTGTGGAGACAGCACACTGTCGACACTCAAACAATTCCTTCCACCCTTCAAACACCTTTATCAATGATAATTCATCTTATTATACATTTGTTTAAATAATAACTTGTTGTCGAACTGACATACATACTAGAAAGTATACTAATTATGAAACAGTGAACTGCTTTACATCGTGTTTGTCTGTGCGGCTAGCTCGTGGATCTAATAATCATACTTATATATTAGTATAGTTTAATAATACACACCGCACACGGTCACTGACAGATGTATGACACCTGTTTCAGATCCCGTCCCCGCCGCCCAGCACAAGCTCCGGCACCGAAATCATCAAAAATGGAGTCAAGTAAGTATTTCAAATGATAAAATATGTTTTATAACTGTATTATTTAATATTTAAGTTCGCGGAATGAAGTGAAGGGCAGGGGGGGGACTATGACTGTTGCCTATTGGTGAGTCTCGATTAAATATTATCCTAATGGAGTCATTAGGTATTGATTGTCAATCGACGGCCGTGCTACTCGATCGGAAAGGAGCTTAAGAGTATGAGGAAAATCACGCTATCAATAAATCCTTATAAGAAGGTATGGAACCCGGTGTAAATCATGTCAGATAAATTGGTATCCGAGGCATTGCTCGTCGAGGAACGACTTTGCTTTGTTCAGCGATGTAATGTAAGCGATGGAATAAAATCTTAAGCCGGTAGAATTATTCGCATCGGTTCCATGTTTCCAAAGTACAAAGATAAATGAAATCGGACTCAAAGTGAAAATTTTTAGCTAAAAATAAGGTCTCAATTAATATTTTATGTATTTAAACAAACAATGTTATCAATTGCTTTATGTCATGTTATAGACTCCATTCCGCGAACTTAAACATGCTCCCTCGTGAGCGCCTTGAAGTGGGCCCCTGAACCGATCGAGTGCAGCTGTCTCTATACATTTACAGGTGTGAATCACCGGTCTTGTTGACCTCTAGAGTAAAAAATGTATTGACTAATTACTTCTGCACGCTGAATGTCGACGTCGATAATGCGGACTTCGATTACGTTTGCCAAAAATGTGATGCGACTTCCGTCGGAAATAAAATAGAGGATTTAACCGAACATCTAACCACGAGTCACGAGACTGCAGTTGTCTGTGAACGGTCAGTAGAGGATTTTATCAGGAGCAACATAACGTTCGAGGAGAACCTAATAATTGACGAATTCGTGGACAGCGACGGCGACGCGGAGAGCGGGCAGGACAGAAGTGACGTGTCCCTGCCGCAATTCTGCTGTCCGTACTGTGAAAGCATATTTTCTTCCCTGAAGAGGTTGCTGTGCCATCTCGGGAAGCACGTGGACGTAGATAACGAGGATGGAGTGCCGTGCTGTGACGTCATCTACAGCGACAGAGAGTCGCTCACGACGCACCTCCGGGAACGACACGGGCGACGCACGCCTAACGGAACGACTTGTCGAACGTGCGGGTTCTCCGCCGACGATGACGGAGAATTGCAGAAACATATTAACCGATTTCATATCGAAGCGAAAACGATCTCGGCGGACGGACACAAGCGGAAAACTTCATCGAGTCAAAAATATATTCGCGTCGAATGTCCGGAGTGCAACAAGATATTCTCCAATAAGTACAACATGTCGGTACACTTGAAGAGTCATAGCGCTAGGCCGCGAAAGTTTACTTGCGAGACTTGCAATAAAAGCTACAAGAGTCGAGGGAGCCTGACCCATCACCAGAAGGTGGTGCACGAGGGCGAGATGCGGCACGTGTGCGCGACGTGCGGGGAGGGCTTCCCGTCGCGGCTGGCGCGGGACGTGCACGCGCGCCTTCACACGGGACACCGGCCCTACTCCTGCCAGTACTGCGGAAAGTCGTACCGAGCTCGAAACACGTTAAACCGACACCTAGAAATGCACCTCGATGTCAGAAAATACTCGTGCCACCTTTGCTCGAAGAAGTTTAGGAAAAGTACACATTTAAGATATCATTTAACCACGCACGACAAGGGGAGAGGGAGTAACCGCGGTTGTTTGTTGCAGGCCGCCGCTGCAAGTCGACCTCCGAAGGTCGGAGTCGACGCGGATGGACAGCTCAATACACTTTGTCGACCGTAACTTGGACGAGTCCGGCGTCGCGGAGCCGAACCGAGGCAGCGATCGGGATTCGTTTTCGGAGGACGACGTTCCGCTCTCAAATATCGCTACCGAGAAATCGACCGAGCTCTACGATAGATTTTTCGCGGCGCTCGTGAATTTTAGGAACCACGTTGCGAGCGAGCACGAGTCGCCCGAGTGCAGCTACCCGGATTTCACGGACTCGAACGATTCGGGGGGTGAGGACGGAGCCCGCGAGGCCGACGAGCTCGACGTGAACGGCTACGACGACCTCTCGAGGAGCAACATGAGGAAGGACCGAATGGACGAGGAGACCAGGCTCGAGCTGAGCGAGGCGCGCACCGAGCTCGACGGGAAGGTTTACTACACGTGCTGGGCGTGCGGAAGGAACCTGAGCTCGGCGCACACGTACCTGTTCCACAAGAGGATCCACACGGGCGAGCGGCCGTGCGTGTGCCACGTGTGCGGCAAGCAGTTTAGGGCACCCGGCGGCCTGCAGCGTCACCTCACCGAGACGCACGAGCGGCTGCGTCGGTACTCGTGCAACCTGTGCCCCAAGACGTTCGTCAACCTGCAGAACCTGAAGCAGCACTTTCGTATCCACACCGGCGAGCGGCCGTTCGAGTGCTCCCAGTGCGGCAAGCGGTTCACGCAGAGCGGCAGCCTGCACGTGCACGCGCGAACCCACAGCGAGCGGTCGCCGCACGAGTGCGCCGAGTGCGGCGCCAAGTTCAAGCTGCGCTCGGGGCTGGCGCGCCACCGGCTGAAGCACACGGGCGAGCGGCCCCACGCGTGCGCGCATTGCGGGAAGCGCTTCAGGCAGCGGCACGACCTGAACGCGCACGCGCTCTTCCACTCGGACGCGAAGCCGCACACGTGCGGCGCGTGCGGAGCCGCGTTTCGTCAGCGCAAGGCGCTCCGGCACCACTGCAAAAGGGTGCACGAGAGCGACCCCGCCCCCGCCACGCCCGCCGCCCCCGGCGAGACGGTGCCGCAGCAGCACACCTACGGTCACACGCAGCCCTACTACAAAATAATGCCTTAATATCACAAAAAAATTATAATTGTTATCAAATTATATGACGTTACATCAGTTCTAGCTTTGTTTTATTTGCCTGTCGCTCGGGCGAGACCGTTACCTACAAACATTAATATTAAGTTTTTATTAAAACAAAATTACTTCCCACCAGAGATCTATTCCAAGTGTCAAAGCTTCTATCAAAAAGGACAATCATAATTACATATAGAAATTATCTAACAAATTTTGCGTGCGTTGAATTTAATTGTTGAGTTAAATTCCAACCTTCTTGCTTCAGAGTATGATAGGAATTGATAAATATCTATCGGTTCGTGAAATTATACAATACGATAACATGAATAAATTAATATTAAAACCTGATACAAACCCTTTGTGTGTGTGAAAGCAGCCCCCGCTCTTTCTGTTCTCACAGAGTAGTACGATGTTTAATGTGTAGCAAGTGTTTACCGTTCTTTACATAGTGATGTACCGCAATCAGTAAAGGGTATTCAATATTTTCAGATTTGTATGTATAAATTAATATTCGAAGAAAATAAAAATTAAATGAAATTAATGTCATTTCCGGGCATCCAAAAGTTTAAAAAACCGAATCGATACTTTAGTCATTAATTGAAATTTTTTGAATAACTTGTTAAAATATTTTTTGGGGAAGTTCGCCATTGTAGCTAGACTTTAAGCCACGAAACGATTAATCAACTCTTATTTTTATTTTAATCCTGACACTGAATTAAAATTAATAAAAATCATATTGAATAAAAATATTATCAGAAAAAAGTTACCGATAAACCAAATAAGTATCTTAGGATTCATGCAACCGAAAACTTACAAGCATCTCCTAAACCCAGTCAACATAGATTTAAAAAATAACAAAAATAAATTTATATCTAGTTTGCATTTCACTTTGCAGTGAAAGCTTAAACTCATCGTCGTCTATCAATGAAACCGAGGAAGGTTCAAAGCGATCGCGCGAGATACAGAAACCGATCCGTGAACAATCATCGAACGAGGGACCTAACGAGACCAACGCGGTGGAGAGACCCAAGGTCGTAATCAACGAAAACGGGAAACGATACGTGACGTGCGACACGTGCAAGAAGAACGTAGCGACCGGCTCGTGGCAGCGACACCTCCGGGCGCACCGCGGCGAGCGTCGCTACAGTTGCCACGCGTGCGGCATGGCTTTCGGTGACAGCGGGAACCTGGCGCGGCACACGCGCGCCAGCCACGCGCGTCTTCGCCCCCACGTCTGCCCCGAGTGCGGCCGCGCCTTCGCGCGCAAGACTCACCTGCAAGACCACGTGCGCTCGCACCGCGACTCCCGCGATTACGTCTGCGACGTCTGCGGGAAGGCCTCGAAGTCCGCCGCCGCACTCCGCATGCACGCGAGGACTCACGACGCGCCCTGCAAGTTTCATTGCATGGAGTGTGGATCCAAATTCAAGCGACGTGGCGAGCTGAGGGCTCACGTCACGATCCACACGGGCGAGCGAGCCCACCGCTGCGGCTGCGGAAAGGCCTTTCGGCTGCGCAGCCAGCTCACCGCCCACTCCAGGACTCACGACGCGAAGCCGAAGATCGACGGGTGACGCGTAGTGAGTCGCAGGGTCGAACGCGTACTGATGGACGCTTTGTTTCAGGTACTTAGACGTCGGCACCGACGCGCCGGAGCTGCCCGCGCAGCGCTTCTGTAAGACCTGCTCCCTGGACACGCCGGCGCCTCGGTACAACTTCCACGTCGCCAACGAGCACTGCAAGGTAGTATTCCGCTGCGAGGAGTGCCACTCGTACCTCGACAAGGATGATCTCCTGTTCCACATGAATAAACACTGCTTCGAACGTCTCCCGGACCACCTGAAGGCCGAATATTACAGAAACGAGAAGGCCATCTTGGAGGAGCATGGGAAAATCGACGAGCAGACCAAAATCGAGTTAGATAAACTCAACGACTACTTCCGCAGAAAGAAGGAGGAGGAGGGCTTGAAACGCGAGCGGGCGAGCCAGCGGAGGTCCGGAACGAGCACGGCCGATACACAATGTGAAGGAGCCGAAAGAAACGCCGAGACGGTGACCGACGAACCGCAGCCGCCGAAGAAGAGGACCTCCAAGCGAACGAGCGACGAGAGCCGTCACGAACGAGATTCCGACGGAGAGCGGTCGCCGCCCAAGCGAAGAAGGGCCGAGCCGAAGCGGAGCTCAGAAGCAGAAACATCACCGGTGAAGCGACAGAAGAAGAAAAGAGTTTTCATCCCAAAGAAGGAGCTCCCCGACCGAGACGATGACGAGGTCGACGTCCCGAAGGCCTCCACGAGTGTCGCGTTGACCGATATCAAGCAGGAGGTCCCCGACGAGTCGCCCAGGGCCTCGCGAACCTGCCCCATCTGCGGCAAGCAGTACCGCGCCTCCTCTAGTTACTTCTACCACATGAAGTACTTCCACAAGCGCAGTCGCGAGCACGAGTGCCCGGTGTGCAACAAGAAGTTCGGCACCAAGGCCAACCTGGCGCAGCACGCGAGCATCCACACGGGCGCGTACGACCTCGAGTGCAAGGAGTGCGGCAAGCGGTTCAAGTCGAAGCCGAGCCTCTACATCCACGAGCAGAGCCACGGCGGGCCGAAGCGCTGGGCGTGCTCGCAGTGCGGCCGCTCGTTCCGCTGGCGCACGCACCTGGCGCGCCACATGACGCGGCACGCGGCCGAGCGCGCGCACGTGTGCGCCACGTGCGGCCGCGGGTTCAGCGTGCGCTGCGACCTGCTGCGGCACGCGCGCACCCACGCCGCCGACGAGTACCACTGCGCGATGTGCGGCCTCAAGTTCGCGCAGAAGCGCTACCTGCAGGTGCACGTCGCCAAGAAGCACCCCGAGGCGCCGGCGCCGACGCCGGTGGTGACGCGCTCCTGATCCGCGCTCGCTCGCCGCAGGGCGCGGAAGGGGGCGCGCTGATCACTTAGTGGTCGAACGTTAATGACTTTCAGTCGAAGCTGTTATGTTGTAGGAAAACACGGTCGGCCATTATGTTTTGTAACAATCACTTAGAAATACTCGTGTACGGTATATTAAGTGAACAGAACAGCCTCTCCCGGCGGCCTGGCCGGCCGCTGCGTGCACCGTCACGTACATTAGTAGCCCTCAAAGTAATGATAAATCCAACAGTATTATTATTAATTCCTAGTATTCATTAGTTACAGTAATCACAAAAGCAACAACTGCTTTGTAACTGCGAATTGGAAAATCACGTCGGCAGCTTGTTGCCGGCTCTCTCCCCGGGACCACTCACATTAGGGATTTGTGGAATCGGCAGCGTAGTATGTACTTTAGTTTTCGTTAGTTAATATGTACAATTTGAATGGTTCGTTTGTTTGTATGTTAGTTTTTCCATGGATTTCTCTGAAACTAATAATTATATTTTTGCGTGCTATTAATTCACCTCCAGTAATTGCATCAGTAGTATTTACGATAATGGTCTACGGCGTGTATCGGCGCGGCAGTCGATGAGACGGCGTAGTAGAACTTTTCTAAACATCGGCTGGAAAGTCAGTGGCCAAACCCGACTTGCCAACTAACCTTTGGATGGCAGCGGATCCGGCATCGTTCCAATCTTATCAAAGTAACTGTACATGCAGCAGGTATGACTCCCAATGAATGCTGTAGATGTTGCAGTAGCTCTAAGAGTATTGTGATAATTTCTGAGATTCATTGGCGGTGTACGGACGCGCCGCACGAATCAAGTTACCGAATGAATTTATTTACTTATCAACATTTAATTAATTTCGTGAGATTCTATACTTTTTGACACACACGTATTAAATATGATACGCTTGACGGCGGCTACGTGGCTACATAGTGTAAGTGCAAAGTACGTAATTCATTATCTAGAAGTAGAGCGCGGCCGGCCGGGCAACATCCAAAAAAATTAGGAGGTAAAAAATTTCGGTATAACCATTTTTACCGTATACTGAAGTATATCAATGTTTTGACGTCAGCGGCATTATCACACGAGTGCGACTCCTCCACCCTCGTTAGCGACTCGTTCTAGGGAACTGGCGCGGTTAGTGTTTAAAGTTTAGATTGTCTGTAAGTGCCTAAGTGGTCGCTATCTAAGGACAAGTGCCTGATCGTTCAACGATACACGGACTGTACATTATTTAGGTGTAATCGACTTAGTTATTCAATATTGTTAATTGTAATAATTAAAAGTGTTCATCTGTTTCCATTAGTCATACGTAGATGTTCGATGTACATCGAGTGGGCTCGAAGCTTGTATATTTGTAACATAACATGTCAATGTACTGCTCCATTAGGACTGCTACGCACTACGCCGGCGGCTTTCCCCCGCGCGGGTCCGTGTCCGGCGACATTTGCCGCAGGGACGTGAAGTGAGGAGCATGAAGGAGTATAAATGACAGCGAAACTTGTCTGCGCGGCACACCTGGCAGCTCAGGAGACTGGGTGTGCCGGACGGCCGCCCCGTGGTACGACCGCCGGCGTAGTGTGTAGGAGCCCCTAGTCACATTTTGTATATGTATTTTGTACGGCAATGTATTGTAATAATTATACTATTCATGAACGTATTTTTGTATCCGTTACTAATAGGTATAAAAATGTTACTTATTAGATAGTTACCGGCATAAGCGATAATGTAACGTCCCTGTGGGCGTGTCCGGTAAGATATGACCCATTATTTATTATACCTAATTTGTAAGTCAAAATTTGTAACGGTAATTCATTCGCAGGAAGTGCGATGGAACGAGTTGCCTGTTGTACATAGCGCGGCGGTAGAAGTGACCGGACACTTATGCATGTCCTCTTTGGACCTACTTAATTGTAAAGTTAGAACGTAATGCGAGTGGATGTTATTTTTATAACAGCGTTATCGAATGCTGCGTGTGGGAGGGAAGCCACGTGGGCGAGTGGGTATATTGTGCTGGTAGCTAGCTGACCCGAAGGTCCGATGTATGGCTAGCTCTAACTGCGATCTCATAGTTATATTGGTTCCTACCTATGACGTCAATATCTCTTGGACCTGACCGCTTCAAGGTCAACGCCTGCACTATCGAGTGTTGTTTAGAATAAGTTAGGGTATGAAATAGTTTACTTTTTATATTTATGGAAAAAAAGGAATGATCCTTATATCACGCATTTAATTGACCAATTTAAAAAATAGTATTGAAAGCGTGTCCCAAGTAAAATAAATGTATGATATAAATCTGCGACCACGTGCTTTTATTATATCATTATATATTGATAGAATAAAAGCATCATCCTATTTCTGTAAAAGTACCCACATTAAATATGAGAGAAACCGATTGATTGTTCGATATTAACTGTACAAATTGTTATGAATAATTGAAGAAATGTCGGGCCCTGACTTGTGTTGTTACTTGTTATTTAAGATATAAACAAATGGCTGCTAAGAAAACATTTCAGCATAAATAAGGATCCTGCCGCTGGCGAGTGCCGCTGCTCGCCGCCGGCTCCGTTAGTTTTCATTATATTATTTTGTATTTGCTAACTGCCCGCCCGCTGCACGGCCGGGGCCCGCGTAGGCTCCGGCTAATTGTTCCTAAAAAATAATAAAACATTGGTTTCCTCTATTGGTTTTATGAAGTTTTTGGACGAATTGTGTGAATAATAATGTATAATATATATTCGTCACAAACAATTTTATATAACAACGTTAGGCCAGTTTAAACAACGTAAAATTATATTACGTTGGTATCCGCATTACTTTCTGTAATCTAAATAGTTTTTAACTATTAAATTACACCCTGTATCTACTCTTAACATTTTTTTTATACTAAAATAAAACTTGTCTGATTCTCGTTACACATTATAAATACAATTTCGTTTTATTCTTTCCGCCTAAACTTAACAAAACTCTGTAACGTACGTACCTGCATTATTAATTATAAAACAATATAATTGATTGCATTAATACATATAAATCGATACCATGTCCGCACTTATTAACAGCAAATAACTTATGAACTAAACTAATGCGGCAGGGTATAGTAAAACGCAAAGGGCGATAACATAATTTTATTAAATAACTGTATTTACACACATTGTACCACTTTCGCGCAGACGCTTTTCTCACTTAGAACATATTAGTCGCAATATTATAGTTATATTCAGGGCGATATTATATTCAGGGGTGTAGGGCGAGAATCCACCAGAGACGTGCGCGGTGGCGAGGCGGTCGCCGCCGACAAGACTGACTCACCGCGCTCACGTCCCTGCTCTACACTCCTTTTCATTTCCACCGAAGCTATATCTAAGTTACGTTTTCAGATTGGTTATTTACAAAAGACTCGGCACCGCTTCGGTGGCAACCGACCTTAAGGCTCGAATCACACTGACAGTTGAAGCAAATGGGGTTGTTGACAATCAAGAATCTAATACATATATTTAACTCGGTCGCTAAGGCTAAGCTAAGGCTTCTGAATTACTTACACAAAGCAACGTATGACTTTCGGAGTCCACTAACTAACTTGCACGAGCTTCTAAATTTTTAATAATTTAAATCAATGCAATATTTTTTTAACTGCCACTGCGCCATGCTTAGACTGCAGTGCGAATCGAGCTCAAGAATAAATAATAATAACAGACTAACGATAGATAAATCTTTTAGGTACTAAGATAACGAGCGCAGCGCTGCGTACAAATAATATTATTGACATTTGTTTCACGATTAGTAATATGATTTGTGCACACGCTAATAAAATAATATCACAACATCAAACCAAAATGAATCGAAACAAATGATTCAGTGGTGATTAAATTTACGGTCCATCTAAACCTACCGGACAACATGTAATAATGAATGTAGGTATATAATGCAGTCCGTACGCATTTATATCGGAGTGAAGGTAGTCAGATTCACCAGCAACCCGCGTACCCTTTTTCATTGGCTGTTGGCCGCAATATTATATGAACGAAAGCGAATTTAAGTCCTTACAACTAATTAATAAATTAGGATCTGAGCACAAATTAAGATCGACTACATCGGCACATCGATGGATTTACACGGTCTCTAGAAAATGGGCGTTTTTACA
>DWPA01005036.1:0-12236 GCA_018251375.1 Calpodes ethlius | reverse complement strand
GTTTTTATATATTACTACTAGATGTTACCTGCGGCTTCGCACGCGTTGGTAAACATTACGTCTATGAAAGAGGTTGTTCTATCTTTCTATAACCGCTTACTAGGCAAGTCTTTGTTGTTAACATTTTGGCTGAAATATATATACCCTATATTACTCTTTATCCTTCCAACTATCTTCACACCAAAAATCATAACATAATGACGTTCTGCTATACCGGGAAATAAGGGCAAACAAACAAACACATGTATGTAACGTGAAGAAGACAGCGGGTATTCACTGGATTCAGAAGGCTCAGGACCGGTCTGATTGGCGGAAATTAGGGGAAGCCTATGTCCAGCAGTGGGCCTTTAAAGGCTAATAGATACATATACAACCTATAATAATTATAAAATTATATATTTGTTTGAAATACCTAATAAGGCATCATAAGTGAATATTTTGTCGTTCCAATTAAGGACATACATGTTGAATTAATGACTTCCCTTTTTGAAAGTTATTAAAACATAGTCTGACGAAATTCTTAAGTTATGAAATAAAACGTTGTACATCATAAGGTTATATTTACATGTCGCGGACCGTGCAGCGTTTTGTTTCTCTCGGCAGATAGTATTCATAATACTTTGTATTGAAATATGTAAAACGCATTGTCGTCAGAATACTTTATAATTAATAAAATGGGATTTAAAGTATTTATTCTTCGGATATTTCAGACAAATGTCTAACTTCAATTTTCTGAAAAGATAATTAAATAAATTATAATACTTTACATGCTTAGATGATGGTTAAAAATTTTAAGTTAAAAATTTGACATAATAATCCAAAATAAAATTCTTGTAATTCGATTTAAAAATTAGAATTATCTTCATAATACATGAGTAATTTGCGTGGATTTAATAAAGTTAACAAATTAAAAGGCACTATGCCATAGTTAATAACATCTTACTGTGCGGAGCGATCTTCCATGTCCTTATATTTTTAACATATAATTATGGTCTGTGATTTTGTTAGCTGGACTTGAACAGGCTATACTTTGCAGTTTTATACACTCGTCATATCATTTGAGATTTGAAAAATTATGCGATGTTGAAATGAAGAAAAACTTAAAACATTTATTTACTTTTTACTAATACTAATTAAATCTTTGAAGGGAGGCAAAAGGTGTGTAATTGTCCCAAATCGAAATGCATCGTGTGCGTCACACCGAGCGGAGCACGTGCCGGGCGAGCTTCTTTAGAACTGCACATCTGAGTTAATGAGAACAAATTACATTAGTTTCATTACTTTGCGAGGGCGCAGACAAAGTGCGCTCGATACTGAAATTAACAAATTTTGTAATCTTACCTTAGTGTCTTAGCTTCGATGATACTATGGAATTTTAATTAGATAACACGTGACAGTTTCTCAGTCTGTTCCTTATCAAAGCCTACTTTTTCATGTGATAATATTGTAGACCCGCGCACGAAGCAGGGAACATTTTTAAACTAGATTTATTATTAAATCAAAGGATTCAACACAAAATCAATTTATTTATTGCGTTCAAGAGGATACAAAAAAACTGTCGTTCGATGCTACAAATGATCAATTCTATCATATAAATGAAGCTTCTACTGCCTTTCGGCAAGTAAGACGTCCTTTGTGTCGTCCTGTTCGTCAAGTCCTTTGTCCATTGGTTCAATAATATTTGACATATCTGTGTGGATACATCAACAGTCAATTGCTCGATCGTGTGATAAATTAATTGGACGTAAACTGTTAAAGGAACATAAATCGACGTACGTATAATACGACTTCAACACTAAACATTTCCTCGCTGTTTAGATTGACAGTTTGAAACAGAGACAGACACTAAACAATAAGTCACTTTTCCGTTCAGGTGGAGTGAATGAATGTCAAACAAATTCCCACTGCACGAGTATTTCGCAATTCCGACGCATTGTGACGCGCGGTTTCCGCTCGTTTCGGTAACTTCCGCTCTGCGGTGACGTCGAATAAAATGCTTCATATTTTCAGAATTGATTCAAGAATGACTTCAACGTGTTACGTTCTAATTTGATCCGGTTTCATCGGAGGTAATTTCAGTGTAATTTTATTGATAAATATTATTAGCCTGTCGAAATCGTATTCCAGGAATTTAGCTGATTTATGTATTTACATTTGTAAATTCCTTTACATAAATCGTATTTCGTGTAATGTTATATTTTCCGCTATGACAGATGTACCTTAAAATAGTATTACTGTTGGTTATTAAGGTAAATACTACAGGGGCTGCTTAGCTGGCTACGTGTACTTTGTGTAATATGTTTGCATTGAATTCCTTATTTCTATAAACGATAGGCAATATACAATAAAATGTTTATCTTTGGACGTATTGTATACTTGTCTGGCGCAAGGGCTGTCCCTCCGGAACGCAATTCGATAGTTTCTGGGTGCAATTCCGCGGCATAAATTTAAATGATTTGATTTTTTTTCTATGATTGATGTCTCTGTTTGTTGCCCGTAACGCAGAGAATCCTGGTGTTGGTGAGTATGTAGCATTATTTATATTTTTTACCTTGTCAGCATTCTATTAAAAATAACAACATCCTAATCGTTTGCAAAATATAACGCCTTTATTTAGCTGACGCTGTTTATGTGGCTCAAATCTTGCAAACTGAATTAAAACTACTTCCTTATGTCTTAAGAAGTTTACATGTATTTTAACATATTACTTTACTGCCAATAAAATATGTTGAAAATATGTTTCTAAGGCTCGTGGCGAGAGAATTCCTTAAAGACGAATAGTACACTTACTAATTTTGTTGGCGTATAAAAACGTATTGTTAGTTGTTCAATGATCCAAATGAACAATGGGGGTTGTTCAATTGTGTTGAATTGCGTCAGCGCGTCATCGACAACGGGAAGCGGCGGAGTGAGCGGAAACGAGCCGTTCCGGTGCGTCGCTACGGCGGGGAATTTGGGAATATATCTGCCATTCATGTGCCACGTTTGTTCAGTTATTATTTTATGAAGGAAACTTTTAAGCGATTCGTTTACGGTTACCGAACGTATTTCATACTTCAACGAGTGTGTAGAAAAATATTCATCGCTAACGGTTAGTGACGTGATAAATTATATAATTTCGGCTTTGCACTTTCATGTATAATTTTCGGTTCTGTACGACTCAGTTTCACCTTGACCATAGTAGGGTTGGTGGTAAGATACGCTGGTCACGAGGACGCGCGTCAATATTTAAAAAATAATCAACGTATTTATTACGTTACAGTGGTAGTCTAGTGGTTTACACAATGTTTCCCCGAACGTGGGAGCGTGAGTTCGAATCCTGCACGCACCTGTAATTTCCAAAAGTTACGTGCGTATTATAAGTTAATTATCACTTGCTACGGTGAAGGAAAACATCGTGAGACCTGTACACCTGATAGTTCTCCATAATGTTCTCAAAGGTGTGTGAAGTCTACCAATTCGCACTTGGTCAGCGTGGTGGACTATGGCCTGTATCCCTCACATTGTGAGAGAAGACCCGAGTCCATCAGTGGGACAGTTATGGGTTGTTATGGGATGTCTTATTATTGAGTTGACCGGTTTAGTTAGTGTTTCACAATCGACTATTTTACTAGATACAGATGCAGCTGTACAAAAATGCTGGCATCGTTGTTTCTATTTTAAGAACGTGCCCAAGACGGGATGTTGCCGCATAAATGCTGCATCAGTACTTATGCATTGAAGGCGTGGGAGGCAGATCTAGGCGATGTAACAAGATTGTTCTGTTTATTTATTTATATTATCTGTTATTCAAATGCTAGTTACTCTGTTCTCAAGCTGTGTGAAGTCTGCCACTTGCCAAGCGTGGTGGACTACGGGCTTTACCCCTCACATTGTGAGAGACCGGAGCCCAGACGTGGGACAGTTATGGGTTGCGATGAATGAATGAATGAGTCATTTATTAGTCTGTTGTTAATTACAGTATTACTGAATCATCTGTCAAACAGTTTTCAGTGAACAACCAGAGAGCCAGTAATAATGGCGTCCGCCGCTCTTTCATGTCGGAAACGCATAGAAAATCTCCATAACCATCTCCATCAGAATTCTTTATATGTGAGGGTATAGCTTGTATATCTTTTAATAAAGAAGAATATACACACCAATTCAATTAAATTGCTGAAGTTATTACGAATATGATTAAATTTAATTATTAAAAAAATTATTTACTTGACCATAACGGTGATGCAGTTAAAAATACTTTGTAAATTTGTGGATATTATTAATAGGACAGTGTTCCACAGGGAGTGTCCACAATGTAATATGGAATATGTTTACGAGGGCAAGTCATGTTGGGGTCGGATCTCGTTAAGCAAGACACATAGGCTTAGCGCTTTCTCAACTGCCCTCAGGGTGAGTTTTGTTCAAACTTCGCCAATAAAGGCTGCCTCTTCTCAGTTTTACCCACGGCGCCCGCATTACTTTAACTTCTTAACTTCAGCAAAAGATACTTTAGTCGTCAAGGCGATTTCTGTTTGATGAAAAAATATTGCTTTTGTACTGACTAGAAAATGTGAAGAATGGACTCTGTAATCATAAATGAACTAATTTTAGTGTACTAAGTAAGGAAAGGTCCTTGAATGGCGTCCACGTCTCGAAAAAAGGGATTGTAGGTCGCCCCGCAACTAGATGGACTGACGACTTGAAGAAGACCGCGGGTATTCGCTGGATTCAGAAGGCTCAGGACCGGTCTAAGTGGTGCAAATTAAAGGAGGCCATGTCTAGCAGTGGACCTCCAAACGCTGATAGATAGTTATGTGTTCAAACTGAGTACCGTAAAATCATTTCTCAAATAGATTTAAAAATCTATACTGTAATAAATAGTTAACCAGAGTCAAGATCAGACTGGACTCGCACGTGATACAGTTTCAAACTGCACCCATTTTATACGGATATTTTTTTAATTTTACACGTCATGTCAACACTTTGAGGTTATTAGTTTTGAAGAATTAGTTAATTATACTTTTTGTAAACTCTTGTCAGTATCTTAGTACTCACATTATGAGATTGTAAAACTAATTGCCTGTGTTCGCAGAAGGAAGACAATGTGTCTATACCTTGCCTAATCTATTTATTACTAAATTAAGTTATGCATATGACTATGCAATTAATTTTATAATAGATTCGGCTTTGTGGTGAATTATAAATTGATAAGTATGAGTTGTATAGATAATTTCACTCTGTTACAATTTAATTACTTCGTTTTACTATACCTTACAGCTGTTATTGTATAGTTTGTTACACGTAAACTTTAGCCAGTACGTAACAATTAAAAAAACGTAACAAGATCCATTCAAATGAACCTCTCAATCTGCGAGTAGTAAAACGCACAATACAAAACCTCTTCTAGTTAAAATTGAAACAAAGCTAAATCAGAATGTAGGCTATATCGAAATCTAGGCTACTGGAGGCGCGATCGTCAGCCAGTACAGTCTGCCCTACATGTTTTGGCGCGTGAACTTGTAAGGAGGTTGTAACTTAACACAAAACTTTCATTACCAGACGGTAAATGAGCACACGGATTACGATTGTAAGATACAGAAGCGTTATTAGGGATCAATTGAGCTACATGTTGATTTTGGGGATATTATAATATTAGTAATTTCTTTCTTACCCGCAGTACTCGCAAGAAATACTGTGATGATTAAGTTTCGTAATCCCTTCATATAGAGGAATAGCGTACATTTACTTTTTTTTTTTATCTCATGTATAGCGCTGCACCAAGACCCCTTGAGTGGCTTGAACTGAAGGATTAGTTTAGCCCTTTCTACCTAAAACTGTGAGGTGATTGCATTTATGTTTTATATTTTTTTAATGTTACTATTACTTAAGTAATAGTAGTAACATTTTGCTATCATTATGTGACTGCCAAATCTGCGTCTTATCGCGTTAAAAAGGAGAGCGCTCTAATATGACCAACTACGCACTAACTAACGCGCTAAACGGCGCGCAAACGGCGAA
Source organism: Calpodes ethlius (assembly GCA_018251375.1). Taxonomy (NCBI): domain Eukaryota; kingdom Metazoa; phylum Arthropoda; class Insecta; order Lepidoptera; family Hesperiidae; genus Calpodes; species Calpodes ethlius. The sequence goes on along the minus strand of DWPA01005036.1, from coordinate 6,239 downwards.
TCAAATTTTTAACGAAGTAAAGTATGTAATGCATTAATTTTATCGCGACAATTTAGGGACATCGGGTATTACCGTTGAAACTAACATTAACGTAGGCACTTTATGGATATAGGCAAGAACATACCAGTGCAGTGTGTATGTCTGCAAGCGTATTCGTGTTAACATTTCAGTACCAGTGCTGGCCCGACACGACCAATACAACGCGAGCCGCCTGTACCAATCCGCGAGCATAGCACAGCGCATTGCTCTTACAACAGCCCTATCGGCGCGCCCGATAATTGCATTGTTACATTCTACACTCCATGTTCTATAACCAGCATAACATGGAATCTGAACCGACGCCGCTTTTATGTACCTACACGAGTTTGTGGTAATGACGTTAACAGATATTGAATTACGCGTTGTACAGCACCAGTGTTCGAGGCGAACCGCTGATAGCTCTATTAGCACTATAGCTTGAGATTAACTTTTAAGATGCTCGCTATCAACGTGCTGTCTAAATTAATTAACGTGTGTGACGTCAAACAGCACTAATAAATTGAATAATTATTACGTGACGTGGTTCAGTAAAAATATTCTGTATTAAACAATAGCTATTAACTTGATACTATTAAAATAAATTATTAAAAGAGTTTGTGAATAGAACTGCATAAAACTAACCGTAATTATTCACCTCAGTTTTGCGTGTTTGCTTTCAGTCCAATTGACCAATGATAAAAAAGATATTTTGTGTCGTATTTCACAGTATCCTATGTGAACTATTTCTTATATTAGTTTGCCACAGAACATCGCGAGTAGTTGCGAAATCGTCCAAGAAACCAGTATTCAAAAGGAACCTCTTTCAACATCCTTTAATAGTTTCATTAACATTGAGAGCGCGCGGCCCATTTTTTTTTTTCTTACGCCAAAGGACTTAATAACTCTTCAGCGCGGTTTGATGGAATGAATTTTAAATACGTATTTACGAAAGTCTTGAAGTTGCGTCTCGAAACTAAAACTTGGCGGCCGCAATGTTCTTAAGTAATTAAAAAATAAAATGGCGTATAATAACGACGGTATTTATTCTAGCTCTGAATAAAACGAGCTCTCCTCCACGTTAGGCATGTTGACCAGTGGCGATCTGCGAGCTGCGACCGACGCAATCTTAGTCGCGGTCATGTTCACTTGCGTATTAATAGTCGACGAGCTTTTAGACTCAATATCCTTCTGGGAATCGTGGACGTGCTCTTCTTTAATATACAGGTATCCGAAGGCTCCCATCTGCTCTTAGACCCTACCTTTCTCATAGCCAGAGGAGATCTCCAGTGGTATGGTTGTATATTTTGGTGATATTTGTAATTTCTTGTCCCAACATTTTTTTTTCGGACTAAGTTTATTGGTTGGATAATGGGATCGTAATGATAGTTAGAAAGATACCAAATAAGTCAAGTAAATAAGTAAATAATTGAAGTGAAGCTAAATATTATTTTGATTAATTGATTGATGATTTAATTGCATTTACTATTTTAGAATCATAGACGCAAGCTGAAACAGAACAAATTTTGAAACGAGTCATGATATAAATTGAACCTGACTCTCTTATTAATAAAATTATCACAACTTTCCGCCATATCAGAAGTTATCCGCCACATTACACATTTTAATATAATAACATATGAGGCGACGTTACGCAGCAGTATATCAAATTACTGACGCCGACGGCTGTAACTCATGAGCGGTGCGAGCGAGAGAGTGCCACCGACTGTGGTTAAAGTATTGAATTTATTCAAAGCTGCGACAGCAGGGAGCATTTAATTATATGTTATGCATACATCAACGTCATCAGTAAGCATAAGCGTTACCTATGACCAATTTTTGCTCTGCCTTCTTTAGAAATCCTTAGTATCAAGATCGTTACTAAGGTTTGACTGTAGAAAGAAACGTTTCTCAAACTAATATTTAATTTGTAAATCTAAGCACAGACAGAGCATTAAATAATGTGAACGATTTAACCAAGTGAATTCTGTGTTTACTTCTTGATCGACGATGCCTTGTATGTTACTGTTTTTCTTAAAATTGGCTTCTTTCTCTGACACTAAGTTGTTCATGATGTCCACATTGTCTTATAACAATCTCTTACTATCGAAGAAAATTTAGTTACATTAGTAGCCATAAAACTCTTATAAAGTTTTCAATAATTTTTGGACACCAACACTAACATATTATCCAATCTAATATTACGAATATCATAGTATACGTCAAGAAATTCTGCATAAATACCTCTACAAGTTAGCAATATTGGTACAAGATAATTAATTTACCTAAAATAGATGAGCAAATAGCAGCTGTGTTGTCTCCGAGAGCGCCTCGACGGGTACGACGGTATTTAATTACGGATTTCGTTTGATCCAAGTAGGATTGGTATTGGCAAACTTGAACGTCTGTGTCCTCCGACTTGTGATACACCATCTAAGTATACATGCATATGTGGAACCTGGTTTATGCATCAATCATCACAGAAAGACTCTTGGAAAAAGTATTTACTTTTTCTTTCCATATTTTTTTTATTTTATAACTAATTGATGGATGAAAACGCCGTTGCAAAAAATATATGAATAACACTAACTAGTCATTAAATTAGTCACATATATTGCCAGTTTCAAGGGTGTTATATATTTCATAAGAGTAGATTTCGATGAGACTTTTTATTTAATCTATGAATGTCTAAACTTTGGTAAAAATAAAATAAAAAACATCTTATAGATAAGCTATTCAGTAAACTAGAATTAGTAGAAGACTGGATAAAATACTCGTAGCAGGAAGAAGATAAAATAAAGATAGATACAATAAGGTAAGATACTTATTTTCACCATTGTAAATGTCGTTAACGCCTACTAAAAGACCGTTAATTTTTAGTGCTCTTGACTGAAACTTCAAGCACCATAATTCGTGATGAATTCTAGCGAGCTGTACCATTCTTTTCAACAAGCGACTTTTTTATTGATAAAATCAATGACATATGGATATTACTTCCGTTAACATTTGTCATTACCATTTTTGATTTATTGTAACTTAGCGGAACGTTGACTTCCAAAACTATTTCTAAATTAATTTGCAAGCTCCCTTTAGCTTGCAATCGCATCGGTGAGTGTAGCCTAGCGCTAAGGTCGGCGACCTGTCCGTCTTTCACAGGCGATTTAAACAGCCTTTAGAGAAGTGTATAATTTACAGCGCTTATACTTTTCGCTGGATTAAGCGACATATTGAGACCGAGAATTGTGAAAGCCAGTCAGGAAATTATAGTCATAATGAGAATGCGCTCTTATTCTGTGAGGGCTCCGGGTTTTTGTTTTATAAGTAGCTATTTAGTGCCAGTCTTATTAGGTAATGTGAATATGAAGGGCTGAAGGAAATCTAATTGTCTCTAAATATTGTAGAGAGAGTAATATTCGTATTTTAGCCTAATCTTACAGGCAGTCCAATATATAGTTTCTATTGGATATTTCTGTAGTTTCATTGTCATAGTAAAAATAAACACCCTTTAGAATTGTATCAGTTATAAATTTACTTGTTAAGAAACACTAGTTGGAATTTGGACATCACTCAATTAGTGGTTATATGTATGTGAGGCACCAATTATGCTTGCTAGCGAAACTTTGTCGCGTCTTAAAATAGATGAATTGTATGAAGATTGAAATAGATGTGCCAAAATTATGGATAGCTCGTACTAATGGCTAATGTTTGAGTTATATTTCAAAGGCATGTTAAATTAGAATAGAACTTTATTTGACTTTAAATACAATTAAAATGGTGTTTATGCTTATGTTCTAAGTAGGGACAGAATGTAGCCATAATCATCATTATCATCATCATCACAATCCCTTACTGTCCACTGCTGGGTTCAGATCTTCTCATACAATGTGAGGAGTACAGGTCACAGTCCACCACGCTGGCCAAGTACGGATTGGCAGAGAGAAATACTATGTGTATTGATTGTAATACAAAGTTTTTACCTCTAAACGTGGCACACTCTGACCGTCCTCCAATTACCTGCCATGAAGAGTGATTAAATAACATTTGTTTGGCATTTGCACCAAATGACAAGGGACCAGCGAGAAAATGGAATAATGTAACATTGCTATAAAGATATATTTTCCATTCATCTTTTGACAAGTGTGGTTTCGGTTTATGTGTCAGTAACAAGATATAACGTGCCAAAATCATCAGTCAGTGTTCAGGTTACCTCAAAAGTAAGAGTCTGAAAGGTATTCTGGCAGTTACTACAAAGTGCTGAAGAAACCTGATGAAAGACACTCGCGATTGCTTAGGAGGAAGATACTCTGCAGTAAAGTTTCAAAAGTTGTAGCTGATAATTTCAAATAATTCAAGCTCATTTTGGCTCAAATACGGAATAAGGATATTTAAGCCGGCCGGTAATGGTTGCACGTGTCTGTTCGCTTGCGTCAATTATACTAATGCAGCCTGTGTGTAAATGTGATCAATAATTAATACCAATTATTGGGGTGGAGGACCGTAGCTCTCTAATCCCTAATTCCGGTATTTCCGGAGAATTCGTGCACAATGAAATGGAAAACAATTATCCCGCTGGTTATATGATTAATCTATATATAAATTTTTAACAGGTTTGAAAGTTCAAATAGTACTTCTAGCCTAGTCCTAGTTATTGTCCACGTTGGAGACTTTCGGGTGGCTCAAGATTTTTAGATTCTGGCAAATAGTCTCAAGAGCAATCTGACTTCGACTGGCCGATAGCAGTAAGATTTGCCCTAACTCTAGATAGGTCACATTGGAAAATGATTTCTATGATGGTAAAATTAACTAACACACATTGAAATTATGAGGTCTTTGCGAGGACAGAGCTATCTTTAAATAACTGATCGATAATTGGAGTTTGACGTCGAGACTGATCAGACATGACTGATGTTCGGTTATACTGTGAGACAAGAGAAAAAATAGTATATTAATAATCAAATTCATCTCAAAATTTTTATATCCTTCACAATCCACGAAGTGACGATTGAGTGAGGTATCACGAATTATCGCACAAATATGAAGTTAATTACATCATGATGAGGTTTATTTTTCAAACTTCTGCGGGTAATTATTTTCGTTTATACTGAGTTTTATATTCTGCTGTCATGCTTGTATTATTTAAAGGCGTAGCTGCCTTCAATATTGGATACACAGGTTTTTGTAGATCAAACGAAAAATATATCTTTTTCTTTATTATTTTGATACAATAGTGAGTAAAATGATCGTGAGTTTTTTCAAGTAAAATTACTAATTAACGAGCAGATAAGTCACCTTAGACCTTGAACATCAGTAACACCAACCTATACATTATTAATCAGAAAATAACCTCGAGAACCGTATTTAATTATCGGTTTGAGAACCAGTTCTTTTCCTCGCTTTTTTCTTTCCTGACGCATCGGTCACGGTGTAGCTCAGGCATTAGTAGCAATCTTCCATCGATCCCCGTCAGCGTGTGTTGTCAGCACAAAAAATGCGTTTAACTTCGCTGATTGCAACTGTACCGTGTAAGTGCATCAGTGGGGCGCGGTGAAGCCGGCGTGAGATTGCGTCGCCGCCGCCGTCTGCGCTTTTCAACGAGATTAATGTCACGCCGGGAAAGCACTTGATGAGCTTATTATTGTGTTATTATTATCGGTCGTGATTTGCATGTTAGAACCACCGAAGCCATAGTACATGACTAGCAACAACCACTGATAAATGATTTCATACAAGTTAAGACAAATCCATGATGACCTGGTCATTTCTTCACATGTTGAAAAAGTTACATTATAAGTTATATTTTGGTAATTAATAAAATTAGTAAAATCACTGTAATTGCTTTCTGTGAAATAAAAATTATAATTTGTATTGAGCATTTTCACTTAAATATGAATATAAACTCATTTTTGTAATACGTGCTTTAAAAATATGGAGCACGTTAGTTAGATACAGGTTAGGCACATTTTGCATATTAGGTAACGTTACTGTGCTGTATTCACTAAGCGGGTTAGAAAGGGGAAAAAATATGCGCACTAGAGATTCAGTTGGCCAAGTTTGGGTGGACAGAGAATCAGTATGAAGTTATGTATCAGTGTGTATACCTTATGAATTTCTCATACTTTTGAGACACTACCCCTCAAAGGTGAACAGCACAAGTACCATTCAGTTGCACTATATATATAAAAAGAGACTAACTAACATTAAAGCTTTTAGAAAAAAATATGTAA
>DWPA01005035.1:0-12238 GCA_018251375.1 Calpodes ethlius | reverse complement strand
TTAATTATGCTCAAATTAGGGCAGGCCTATGTCCTATGTCCAGCGGTGGACCTTCAAAGGCTAATAGACATGGATGATGATGATGACATGATGATAGACAAACGATGTACGAGTTGTTAAATAGAGTTAGGAATACTTCTATTTCTAATAAAATGTATCTTTTAATAATAACTAAATTATATTGAATACGTTGTAAATAATTAAATCAAAAATACATTCCAAAGTTCCCAATACACTATCTTCAGTACCTAATCTCGTTTGCTCAATGAAGGGGTCAAAGTGCGCGATTGCCCGGAAATATGTCTTAAGACGTAATCCTTTGCAAATGTCGGAATCAACGAAATACTAACATTGTTTGGGTTTCTCAACGATGTTTCCCTTCACCGACATCGGACGGCAATCCGATGGTAATGTACATAGGTTTTCGACCCATCAAGGATACGAGAGCAACCTACCTTGTTTAAACACGAGAATAAACTAAAACTTCTTATAATAAATAATATATCATTGCGCAAGTCGAAATGATATCTATGCAAACCTGCTTTCTTATTTGACGAACAAATGTATGCGTACCTTACCTTCATATTGTGAATACAAGATATAGTATACCTATATTTGGCATAATAGAAGAAGAGTTTAAATTTTCATCATCATAATTATAAATACAAAAAGGAAATAGAAGTATTGATAATGACACAAATAAAACATATATTACTATGTAACTGGTTAAAAACTTTGATGGACTTTAATGTAATTCTAAATTATTCTACGAATAGGGAGTATTTAATAGTATTTATTTGATTTAAGTAAATGTACCATTTACGTTTTAAATAGAGTGTGAATAATTGCAATTGTTACAAACGGATCTATCTGTTCATCGTATCGAGCGCGGTGAGGGCAATTTTCCGGACTGTGCACACACGTGTTCACTATCAGACCCAACATGCGTGACCCAGCATATATTTTATTTAACATTTATCTTTATAATGTTACATAATATTGACTGTAACAAGTTAGCTGTCACACTTAAGTCAATTTTGACTTTAAAATGTCATTAATAGGCTCGATCATTTCCGTTATGACTCTTCGCTCTTTTTTAGATTTTTTTTCTTTATCCTTTATATAGATTAAAGCCATTTCTGATGATATGTTAAAGTGTGCTTTGTGTGTGCTATGTTAAAGTGCGGTACTTTTATTACCTTCAAATGATAAAGGCTCATTTTTTGAAATTTTCTGGAATTTTCTAAAGTTACATACTCACACTTCGCAGTAGGATTTTCTGTATCGCGAATAATAATTATCTACAAACGACCCGAATAATGTATACGGTAGCTTAACCGGAAATCAAACCTAAGACCTCTCGAATCGCAGATGTGACAGTATTAGTAACTGTGCTATTTTTTCAGGGAAACATAAAATTGATCAAAACCATTATTCCGATTTCTAATCTTAGAAAATACGCAAGTAGGATATGAAAACATGTCAGTTTTAAACAAAAAAATAATAATATTAGTAAACATAACTACTTCAAGGTCCGTTGGATATATCTTCATTCTGATTTAAATTAAAATGACTAAATACTTCAATATTAGTATTAATACTGTTAGTTTAAATCACAAACACACAAAACTTAAACAACTTTAATAAAAATTAAAACAGTCACACAGTAACTTGAAATAAACTTAATAAGAGCACACACCTTTTGAATTACATAACAATTAATAAAACCACTTTTTCGAACGCATTATTATGTAAATAATTTTAACATAACTGTCATCGTGCGCCACAAATTGTTTTGAATTTTTATTTTCCCCTCGCAACTTACGCGTGGAATCTATAAACACTGCCTTTTACAGTCCAAGAGATCTTAATACAATCTGCAGTTTGCGCAATGTGTTCGAACTTAACACGATCTTATTATGTAAATAGGTCCATTCAAATCGGATAATAGGTAATATGAAGACAGCAAATACGACATCGGGTGTGTAACTTTGCCCTTATGGATTATTAAGGTTTGTTGAACTTTTTATATACCAGCACAATCATAAACCAGCTGCCTCTCCCGTTTACAGTCATTCCATTATTTTATCTATTCATTAACCAGAAATCTGTTGCATAGTGTCAAAAATAACAACATTATGTATGTACTTTTACTACGCAGAGATTATAGATAGGTAATTTATTGAAAACAGCCGTTAGTTCCCAATGCATAGTCAATATCTCAATCAAATGGATCTTCCTTTCATACATCCATATTTGTTTATTAAAACGCAAACGATATCTTTATTGATCGTTAATAAAGATAGATTTCAAATAAATCTTTAGTTATCATCCAAAACTACTTCGTCATTTACCTTGGATTGTAAGTAAAAGGTAACATGTCGTAAAATACAAATATCACCAAAATACGCTTAGTAATCATGACGTTATTGTTTCTTGTATTACAAAACATGGCTGGCTTTCCTCGCTCGTAACCGGCATTAAATATAGCTTTCTGTTGTGTTTCACGCACATTATGGTTCGACATTCTAACTCTTTAGTGAGTTTTCTCCAAACCATACTGTGTTAGCGGTATTAAACGTAGTCATAAAGTTTACAACATTTTATAACACGCTATGCAGTTTCATTAGATGTGTAGTTAGAAACTGTAAGATTCTAAAAGCTGAGTTCCCGTATTTTCTCTAATTTCCAGGCTTTCCTTAACCGTTACTTGGACTTGAATTGAACTTAATATAATAATTCTAAGTAATAGCTTTCATTATAATTATTATACATATACATACTTTTAAGACGTATGTTTCAGATTTTAACAAACTAACTTCTAAAAACAAACTTCAACTCGAATTAAGAAACTATATCTATATTAAATTAAAAACCTTTCAGTGTTTGAATTTCAGATCGTTAAACCAAGGGCGTTCAAATAAACAGTTAGGTAACTTTTAAATTAAATGTTGCAATAAAACTATACGCTGGTTTTATGTCTAAATTCGTTTCGTGACTAATTTATCCGTAAAGTTAATAGAAGCCAATGTTCACTTCTACGCTCATTTACGACTATAATACAGATATTGTAAACTTAATAGGCCATCGATGCTGTAAGCATTAATTATCCAGAAGATACTTCAAATAGTAGATGTTAATAAATGGGGCTCATAAAATATTGTAATCACTAATCAATAATTTATTTATTATACGTAATGACTGATGTCTAGATGGGCTGTAGACCTAAAGAAGATAACAGACACGCGCTGGATTCAGGCTTAGGACCGGTCTGAGTTGCGCAAATTAGGCGAGGTTTTTGTCCAGCAGTGGACCTTCAAAGACTGATAGATAGATTATCCGTAATAGTAATAAAAGGTTTTTCATAATTTTGAGACTTTATTGTTAAGAAGATTTAAATAGTGTGTAGTTTTTATAAAAGTTTTTGAAATAAAGTGTCTTAACACTTTTCGACAATACACAATAAACGAATTCCTTATTTCACTCATACCGCAAGCCGCGTCGAAGAACTTCGTTCCAATACTTCCAATAATATAATATTCCCATGTATATTCATTATGTCAATAGTCTAAAGTACGTAAAAGTTTCTGTAATTTCCTTGCTACACCTGCATTAATATTAGTGTCAACGGAAATGCTCGAAGCGCCTTAATATCACACTAAAAATCTAACGCGTTGCTTGGCTACATTAATGGAATTGTCACACAACTTTTACTCCCCGTTGATTTGTCGGTACATCTACCTGATGTTATTTTTAACGCATGAATTATCGAGTTAAGACTCAGTTTTTTTTGCAGGTATAAGAAATAAATATCTCTAACAGAAAATACTATACAATAGCTATCTATTACTCGTCTCTCAGAGCTCAGTATAATTGAATACCCGACGCGTATCAACACAAAGACAGTGCAAATTAAAATGTTTGATTACAGTTAACTTTACAGTTGATTATAGTTCAATAACCTGGCGGTTCCATAAATTGATTTATGTATGTGATACTATTTGAAGAAATATAATCTTTTACTAGTGGGAAATTGTTCATCATAGTTACTCTACCAGGGATTTAATGACAATTTCGCGAATATTGTACACATTTAAAAGCATTATGGAGAACTTTTAGGTTTGCTTTGTTTCTCTTCATGTTTTTATTAACCAGCTAGTAATGATCTTTTTTTTTATTGAGTATTTTTTGTAAAACCGCCTTTCTTTCATTTCAGTTTAGTATTATGATTAGATAACTTAAAGCATTTTTAAGCATTAAGCTCGCCATTTGTACTGTAATATTTTTCATTGTATAATAAATCTAAGGTAATTAAAGTACTTTCTTGTTCTCATAGGCGCATTAATAGAAAGGTTTCAATGTCACTTATGCACAGGTAAAGAAAATACGCTTTTGTGGCAATATGTCTGTCTTCCTGTGATACAGGTATGACTTAAAATTCCCTATATTATATACTATATTTCTCCCACAAGTACTATAAAAATAAGTAAACAAAATAAAATAGCATTTATTGTATTTGTAAAACAAACTATTCATTATTTAATGTTATTAATACTATTATAAAATCAAACTCCAACTTTGACACAGAATTAGGTAACTTAATTAATTTTTATTTTACTGCAAGATCATAAACTCTAAGTCTCTGAATTCAATCAAGAATATAAAATGCGAATATAAAGGAATGATTTTAGCTAAACCCCGGAATAAAAAAAGTAAGTACCTACAGGTGTAATAAAAGGTTGAAAATGATGTTTAAGTTTCATATTAGCATTAACTATTGTCAATCACCTTTCTAATTTATACCAGATAGCTTTCCAAATCCAAGTAATTTGATACGCATAGATATTATTACTTTAATGAAGAATGTGCTCATTTTTTGGGCCAATCATTAAACGCTAATACTCGAAGCATTGTCAAGTTCGTATCACGGACAATGTGACCGTATCAAATCACTGTTGCAAAAAAAAAAAGTAAATTTAAATTTGGAATGCTCTTCTATTTCTAGCATTGGGAAAAGAGGCAATGGTTACCACTGATTTCCATATTTCAAAATAATAATCTAGATAATTACGCTCTCAAGAACATTTCGTGCGTGACTTGATAGCGCTCATTTTGTCTGTTTCGTTGGTAATATTGAACTGGACTTAGATTGGAATTGGCAGTGTAAGAATAAAAAAGAAATCAATTAATTTAGCTGCATTGCGATCCCCGACAGCACTGCATTGCATGGTCATAAAAGGATATCAAAAGTATTAAACCGTTTCTTTTTCTATAGAATAAACGTCAAGAAAGCGTTATTATAAAAACAAAAATGACTACATTAAATTTGATTTATGGTACTTTTTGACAACTAAAAGGCTATTTTGTAGCCTTAGACGTATAAGTAACATATTGAAATTAAATAACACTAGAAACATTCTGCGGTTTAAATGCAACGGTATTTAAAACTGTCAAAATATTATTATCAGATTGATACGATATAAAGTTTTATTTTCAGGAATAAATGTGTTTCTAACATCTACTTTATATCATCTAGCTTTCGGCTCTTCTACATGTAAACTTCAATTATATCACCTATATAATACTGAAATTATTCTTAAAAAATGGCGCAGTTTTCAGGTATTAGTATAGATTATTAAATAACCAAACTACAGATCAATCAAGAACAATGTAGCTTAACAGAAAATCGACTTAAATCATGCTTGTAATCTTCAATCGATATTTATTCTGGAATATTAATTTCTTCGTCCAATAAGGAAGTAGAACGGGTTATCTTCGCTCACAACAACGAGTAACGTCGATTCGACTTAGCCAACAAAGGCAATAAATAGGAGCTCAGTGGAAACATCGCTTTACTTAGCTTCAGGGGCTAATCAACCGCGGCGAGACTGTTCCGCCACCTTTTATTTTTATCCGCCAACATCTTGAACATCTATTACATTGAACTAGTAACGTGAACCGTACACTTTTGTGTTCTAAATCAGCAACATTTTGTTGCAAAGCTTCGAACGCGGGTGTCGTGACCGTACGAAGTTTAAATATATTTTTGGATATTTTTATGTGCGTTCTAAATATAATAGCCAGTTATGTAAAACGTTTTAATTTAATAATGACAGATATATTAATATTCCAAATCGGAGTGGTTCACCGCTTCCTGTTAGACAATTCGTTCGATTTCTTTGGTATTACGTATTACAAGGACCTTATTTGTGTAGCAATTTAAAGTTATTCATATAATTCTGAGTATTAAGTTTTGCCAACCCAGATTCAGCTAAAGTAAAACGATTCGTTGCTCGACTAAGGGCTTGAGAACCAGTTCTGTCATTTTTTCTTCTTCTCTCTTCCTTTTTGACGACGGTGGTGGTCACTTACCATCGGATGAATAGTCGCTTGTTGGTCATTTACATAAAAAATCCAGAGACATTAAAACCTAATGTTTATTCACATCTGTGACAGAGATCTGACAAAATATCGCACAATAACAAAAATGTATGGTTTCATTCATATTATCGACATTGCTGTCCATATATGCTACATCGAAGCAACAAATGACAGTAAAAGACAGATCTAACGACACTTATTGTTGTGTTTGTTGACACGTCGTCGTCGCCAATGCGAGAAACTTAAAGATATGATGAAGCATTGAGATTCAATCAAGGATAATAAAGATATCTACAATTAACAGATATCTATCTCTCTTTGACACAATCATTAATTTCATTTCAACACGGAGAAAGTTTTAAAACGACATACTCGCCGTATCATTAAGCAAGTACGATTTTACTAAGCTTTGCCATGTCACGCAGTTTTATTTCACTAAGTATTCGCATAGTGAACCCATTCATTAAATTAGCTATGTACTCGTATATCTTAACGTTAAATCTAATCGCAATCTCTTTACGAAGCGGCTATTAAAATGAGTGAATCACGAATAATAGACACCTTAAAAGTATTACCTACGGCCAGTATAATCGGGCTTGCGTAACATGATCGATGGTACTAACGACCGATAAAGAATGGAACAAAAACATATACCTTCGATAGAGGAACGTTTACATCTAATACGGTACAGTCGGATATATCTAGCGTTGTATCCGCTAACAAAGCTAGAAATGCATCGTAATTATATGACGAAAATAAAAAAATGTACATAAATAATAATCTATTATATTGTTTTTATTTTGTATAAAGATATAAAAATGTAAATTTTAAAGAATGAAAAATCGTCATTTGAACTCAAATGTCATAATAATAACAAGAGTTATGAACATAAAAGATTCTAGTAAATTACATTTATCTATAATATTTCGTAGAAGCTTAACGCCATTGTCAATTTTCTACTGAAGTATTTTTTTACATATATTTTTATAATCTTACAGGATTTAAGACTAGGCGTGAAATATTTAATTGGAAAAGTTATAAAAATTAATTGAATAGTTGACAGTGCATAAATGACGTCACTGTTGCAGACGGTCGTAGACAATAATGACCACATAAGTATCTCATTGGTCGAGTATTAACATAACGAACGCACAATATTTTTTTATTCTTCCGCAAAGGCCACCTTAAAATGTGTCTCAATTTAGTTTTTTATTTTACTACATAAAAAGTCTTCATCAATTCGAAATATTCATAACATTCAAATGTGAATCGTCCTCTCACCTATGACACCCACACCGATATAAATCTACAATACCTATTTACAATTCACTTTCACGCACGCCTACTTTTGAACAGAGCATTGCTATTTGCACAAATGTTTGAAATTATCGAAAAGAATAACTCGTTAGTGAAAACGTATGTTTATTCTGTTACCTAAGTTACCCTTGTATGTTTTACCTTATTCCCTTTTATTTTAACTTAAGTACGGTCAACAAAATGTGATGAAAAACATGTTATAATAACATGTGATTAGTACTTGGTCCTTACTTTCACGTGTAAAGTGCAATTTGATGTATGCAGTCGACGTGATTCATAATTAATTGAGATTTTGTCGTACTGGTGCACGATTTAAAAATCATTCGGGTCAAAAATGTACCATCTTATGATTTTCAGATTATTGTTGCTTGAAATTTACATTCTTCTTGTTTCTTGTTGCTTTGTAATTCTCGGTAATATATTAGTAATGGTTCTATTGATAAATGACAAATTTGACTGTGTAATTCCTGATAATGTTTGTATAATTCATTTTATGAATTGACAATATAACAGTGATTATAGGACTTCCAATATTATATGGAGTATTAAATTTCATTTGTAAATTGTCTTGATTTGATAGGAGTTATGTTTTAAAACTTGTAAATCTTTGTCTATTCTATTAAGTTTTATAGGCCGCAATTCAGCCACAAAGCGAAAAAGAAAATGATAAAAAAATATCTGACAATCGGTAGTTACAAGTCATGACATTAACTGTGATATAATTTTAATACTTTCTGTTTAAATCCCTGCCATACTGCATTAACGGCTAGGCCAAAAAGTGTTTTCTTCGACGTATGCTTGGTTACATGTGGAGTTCTCTATACAAATTTTACTCCCCATTAATTTATGTGTCAATTAACGCGTTTATTAGTGGGCTAAACTTTAGGCTACATAGGCGTAGTGTCATTGTTAGCGCGCCAATTAACGCGTTAAGGCGTGGATGTGGCCGTGACATTGCAGTGATGGCGCCCAGTTGACGGTTCTCCGTTTTCACCGTCTAAGCATCAGGAATTTCTCGGACATCAAACGGTATTTACTTACTATCAGAAACCGGTTACTTACCGGTTACTTACTGGTTATTTAATGTGGTTTATACCTTAACTCAAATTACATCCTAAACAAAATCGTAGGGCATAACTTGATATTACTATCGATGTTAAATTAGGTCGTAATGAAAGACTGCAGCGATACTGGATACGCATACAGTAATCGCAGTAAGTTTGCAGGGGCCATCAATAAGGGAGCTCTCCGCCAGAGGGCAGCACCCGACTATAGATCAACCAGATATTATCTAACCCGATGTTGTTCGTGCTAAACTTGGCAAACAACACTACACAGGTGTTTCGAAGATACTGCTGCGAAGCAGTCTTCGTTATAGAGTAAAAATTAATAACAAATTTAAATATTTTCTAACAGTACTTAGACCATTAGTTTCCGAGCTTTTTCACTATCAATATATATGTATGTGGTAATAGTAAAATCGTTTGGCGCGAGTCTTTGTCTTATTATTTTTAATTATTTACTTTTATATATACAAAAAACGTGTTTCTGTACATTAAATACCTTTTGAAAATATTAAAGTAAAATGGTATTTTCGAAATTTATGTCTGTATGTCTGTTTGTTCAAGTATCACACAAGAAACATTTCAAAGGTTGAGATTAATGGTTTATTTATAATTTATTTTATAGGATTATACGGAACAGGTATAAAACCCAAAAAAATCTTATACATTGTGTTAATAAGGTACTACAAAAAAGTTGAACTGCATTTCACGAACTAATACACGTAAATGGACTGTTCAATTAATCAGAAAGCCTCATCCCTAAAATGAATAAAAAATGGGACCATTAAAAATTTATTAAAAAAAAAATACAAGTACTTCAGGCACATGTACTATTTGTATGAATAGGCGTAATTTAAAGAGGTAGGGCAGTAGTGAAGTGTGGAAGAGTTGCCAGTACGTAGATGTAATTCCTGTAATGATCAGCTCGGTTCATCTAACGCTAAAGGAACACCTTGTAAGTCCATACGATATTGCTATCGTCAAAATACAATTAGCTCTCCCTCGCCCAACCATTACCTTTGATTGTTTTACATTCATCTTATATAATAGTTATAATCTAAATAAGCCAATGTGATTAATTCTAACAAGATGAAACCAACTATTGGAATTCAATTTCAGCGTTTCGCAACGTAATATTTCTGTGTGCGATGTGCAATCTATTTTATTGTAATGTTTGAATTAATAAGGTTGTAAATGATTATAATATCTGAAGGTTACGCTTATGAATGAGACTATTCAGATCTATTGTTAAATTGTAAGGATTGATAATCGTCTATGAATGTTGAATAACAACGTGAAGGAGCTTTAAGATGGTTTTAATTGATCAATGTCGAAGTGTTGAATTAGCTAAGCTTAAAAAATATCACCGCGAAAATGAAAAGAAGCATCGAATCGTGTTACGCAATAGTTACCATACCGGTATATTTAGTAGGTACTAGGTTCGATTCTCAACGAGGGAGAAATTTAAATGATAAGTTTAAGCTTCTGTTCTCGGTTTGAGTGTGTGTACTTGAGTTTTGTTCATGGCATCCATGATAAAGAAATCCTAATGTGGGTTAAAATGTGTTGTAGTTTTCATTAATTTATATTTATTTTAAATGTCCCATTTAATCCCAATTACATTTTTTTTAATCATACTTTCAAAATGAAATAGTCATGGTAAAATAGATTTTTGAACTGTGTAAGACTATGGCGGAAATAAATTCTTGACAATGACACTTGACAAGCACTAATGACATAATGGATCTGTCAGTGTCAACCTTCCGTCTCGTTCGTTTTCTATTCTCAAATCATGACAGACGATTATAATGACATCTTCACGCACTGAATTCTACGATTGTGCTTATTTAAAAATGTATATTAAATTTCCTAGAAGGTTTTTGGTATCGATAATCTCAGGTTGAGCTAATGCAGCAATGATTGGTAGAAATTAAAAACTTAATATTTTACCGGAAACGTTAATACGTCTGTGGTTAATAGATCTATGTTCTTTGTTTATGGTGTAACATAATCAATGAAGAACAATGGTGATATTTGTACCAGTAGCATTCGGTTTTTAAACAGCTATAAAGTAAAAAGCTTCTCGGAAAATCACATTATTTGTTGAAGACTTTGCTATACACTACTTCAGTAATTTAATTCAACTAGCGTGCTAAATCTAGCTCTGCACTGAGTCAGTTCGTTACGCGTCAGTTAGTTTAAATCTGAGTTTATAGATGGCGCTAATACTAATATGAGAGTTAATTTATCTCCTTAGTAATCGTAATATGGTGAATAAAATGTGTAATGTCACCATCTAAACTATCGTAGACATTAAAGATATTGATTTTTTTAAAAATGACATAGCAAAACATGTATTTAAAAAAAAATCTTAATTAATCAATTCACTGGCCCAAAAAGACATAAATATTTATGGTTATAATTAGAACAGTTTTGGAGAAACTAAGAAAACATAAATATATTTTATTTTTTAATTATTTTTTGGCAAAATCGTTTTTTTTCATATTGTTGCATTATTTCGATGTTTTAAAATTGGTCAAAATTACATTTAAAGTTTCCATTACCTAGATACACAACAAGCTTATAAAACGTGTTAAAAAACTAGATAGTTATCGTTACGCAAAAAATCAAACATTTAAAAAAACACCTAAGAACTATACTTCATAATTGCTTTTCAGACGTCTAAGAATTTTTAACGTAACATTTTATCAGAAACAACTTTCTTTGTAATCTACGACAATAGGTAGCTTGTAAAATCGTCGTAGCTTAATGGAACAAGGACATAATCTAGAATTATCTCCTTAATAAAACAAGGAGCTATATTCCAGCAGAGTAAGCAACATGGCTTCACGTGTTTACATAATTCTAATTAGTCGCCGTGTTCCTTTCTCCGGTCATTGACCACACCATTCAAGGCCGTTCAACACCAATTAACTGCATTCATTTACATTATAAACTTGGATAAGGGTTTTGTCTCTCAACCAGCTAGCAAATAGCAACGATCTAATCGGGATAACTATGCTATCTATATATTATGGTCGAACTAATTGTTTCTATGAATTTCGAAATTCAAAACATTGATCAACGATTTTGTCATTATGTTTACCAGTAACTACTACAACTAGATATTTTTCAATAATGTCATTTTCAACATCATACGAATATACCTTCGTTCTACAGACTCCATAATCTCTAGTATTTGTCAGGTGGAAAAATATTTTAAGTTAGATGAGTAGTTTTGAAAATTACCTACTATATACTTACAACGTCACATTACTTTCTTGTAATATTTGTATAGATGCATAATATTTCATTACTAATAATTCATTATTATCATATTAATAATTCATTCGTCCAGTACATATACTAAATTTAATTATATATATAATAATCACAACTCATAACTGTTCCACTGCTGGGCTCGGGTCTCCTCACACAATGTGAGGGGTACAGGGGTTGGCCAATCGCGGATTGGT
>DWPA01005034.1:0-12238 GCA_018251375.1 Calpodes ethlius | reverse complement strand
GGTCAGTGCATTCCAAGGATACGTTCTGGAAAGTTGGAGCCAAGGTGAACGGGCTCCTTTTAGCGGAGAAAAGACCGATCGATTTCCCAGGGCTAGATATCTACCAAAACAGATTTTAGAGGCCAGCGAGATTTAAAACTCGATATTTTTTAATTAACATAAGTTCAAAAACGTTGACATTGTATAAGATGTGTTATGTGTACTATAAAACAGTAAATAATTTTTGTACTTTAAAAACTTAGCAACGTGATAGGCGTGCATAAGTTCGTTCAAGATAAAATACTCGGCAACAGAAAAAATCAAGATACCAGTCTGAGGTACCAGTATATTTTGGAAAAGGAGTCTTGCCCAAAATATCTCGAGAATCCTTAGCGTAAACTATGCATTATCCTTGAATAATGCATCATCCTTGACACACATGCTCGTGACTCCGTACCGTAGCCACTTACTGAGAGATTAGAGCCATAACGTAATACGGGTATGCACGGTAGAGGTGGCGACTAGCGACAGTAGAGACGGTTCACGTTAGTAGCACGTGTAGAGCTATTTTAAGCTCGCACAACCTCTTGGTTCACGTCTCGTAACCGAACACCTCTACGTTGAAGCTTAATTTACGCTGCAGCTCGTCAATTATTTGCTGCGGCAATTTCGATGATTATTCCGTATAAAAGTGAATTATTTGATATTATTATGCATTTGATGTGCTGAACAGATCCTTTCGCCGTTTCTTCTTTGCAATGATGAAGCATCTTTCCGAAACGGTTTAAGAATAAAACAATTAGGAACAAGTCTAAATTATAAAATACGTTAATAAATGTTTTTTGATTTGGAAAATTTCGAAGTAAATTAATTTTATCATGCGTGACTTTTTTAAATCTATCTTGTCAAAATAAATATTATATAATTTACAATAATTATTTTGCACGTTTCTAATTTTTTGTTGTTATACGGCATTTATGTTGGAATTAATATTGCATTGCAAATTCCCTGTCTGGTGGGTACAGTGCAACGCTCGTCTAAAACCATTACCAATATATTGAGCTTGCGGATAGTTGCAAAGTAGATTAATGCTAATTGAATAACATTTCATGAATACGGTAGCTCATTATACTCGGACTGCGACATGCATGTGGGTAAAGTTTCATACATCTATATTTATGACAAAGGAGCTGACTAGGTTTGATGTTAAGGTTGCCGTCGCCAATCGACATCAGCAACACAAGGAACATTATTGCTACATTGCTGCCCAGGAAATAAAAAGGAAGGAAGATATTAGGAAAAAACAACTTAAGTAACCCTGAACATTGGTCATAGTTAATAGCTGACAAAGTAGCTGTTGAGCTGACTAGGCATTTGATGTTAAGGTTGCCTTCGCCCACGCACCTCGGTAACACAAACATTATTGCTACATTACTGAGGTAAAAAGGAAGGAAGATAGTATGAAAAACCAACTTATAAAACCCTGAACAGCAGTCATACAGAACTCTAAAAGCTTCATAACGTTGTACGAAGTTTGTGGAGTATATCAATTCAGATGTACCTATTTGAGTTTAAACCTTATTTATTCTAAGAGAGTACTTAACATGTATATATAGAGTATGGTGATGGTAAAGTTTTTTGTATATACGTGTATGCAGGATACGTTCAAGTAAGTACCCCGTCAGTACTTGCACAAATACAATAAAATGGGGATCAATGCCGAGTCATAAATAGAATAAACGTTTTACTTTAATCTACGTATGAACTGGGCCTATTGTCAAAAAAAAAAATGATCCATTTCTCCTTAGAATTAGATGTCCTATTTACTACTGCTAGAGGACTTAGCAATAAAAAGGTGGGTTAAAAGAGCCAAATGTTTTAAAGGGTAAGTGAAGGTCAATATCTCAAAACTGGTGACATTTTAACAGAACAAAATCTGACATCTGATAAGTCCTACTATTATGGAGCTGTTACCAGGTCACTCAGGCAATTTTGCAAATAGACGTTAAAAAACGCCCGATTATCATTTATTTTTAAAATTCGGTTATTTAAAAGTAAAATTATAGGTGCTCCAAATTTAAATTTCCTTCTTAATTTTTTTTATGAGCAGTATTAAACTATTAATAAAATATTATTTAATACTTAGGACAAAAGGATTTGCGTCGCGAATGTTTTCGTGTAATAATTTGTTACGAATTCTAGTCCAACTTAAAATCTTACGAATCGTTTTATCGACTTCAATTAGCTTTCTTTTATGGACAAGACGCTTTTCAAAGCAACTATATACTGCCGGTATAACGATTTTACTGACGGTTACATAAGATTGTAGGATAAAGAAGGACTTGGTCGTCCTTTGATTGCTGTTACGGAAGAAATCATGGTACAAGTAAGAATTTTTATACAACAAAACCGGCGAATTACATGCCAGGAGATTTATCACAATCTGCAGATGTGAAAGAGAAACTATCGGAAAATACTAGAACAATTTTAATTGTAAGTTTCATCTCCTTAATAAATTCCTTGATGTATTCATCAGTGTAGACCCTGGTGTTCTTTAAAATGTTTCAATAATAAAATAAGCTTTCTGAGTGTCAATTAAAAAATTCAACAACCTTATTTTTGTGAACCCAAAAGTTAAATAGAACGAATTGATAAACTAGAAACTCTATACAAGATAATATTTTAATTGAAGAGGTTTTCTGTTTTTGTTCTGAAGCTCCTAATTAAAATTTGACTATGTTGCTACCTATGTTGTCATGGTTACCGTTATTACGTTATCTTTGCGTAAAAGCTAACATAGCGGTTTTTTCAGCTTATTTTAGAAGTATACCCTTTCTAAGCCATTGTATCGCTCTTGCTCATAGTTTATTAAATATTATTATAAAATTTAGATGCAGTATTACTATTTCTAAATAAAACATTTCGTAACATTCTGTCATGTCTATCCATTGACCGACTCATGAGGAATTCTGGTCTCGTGGTAAAATACAAGGTCTTATTTAGCTCGTTCGCTGATTCTATTGGGTAGGTACATGTGTTTCTCATTGACCAGCTGTTCGATGTGGTTTTATGACAAGATTGGCCCCGCAGTTGGAGACAGAACGTAAATCTATCACTGCCTGATCTTATCTTTACAACCTTTAATGCCCCATTATCGCGCTGCCTAGGGCCCCCGTGACATATATAGTAGCAAATAAAAAAAATACTATTACTAGTATCAGACTTGTAGCTTTGGGTTCTCTATTGAGAGATGTAAGGGTCATTCATCATCAACAGACCAAGTGTATCTGTGTAGATCTCATACTATTTTGAGAAACAATATAAAGAAATTTCACGTAGTTTGGTATTCACGTATTCACGTAGATCTTTCTTCACCGACACAAGTGATAATAATCAGTTCCTTATTTATCCATTGTGAAAAATGTGTGCAAGTTTAGATAAGGTTCATTTAAGGCTGGTAAGATTTCAGATATAAATGACCATTCATTTTGAATGACTAATAAGTCATTCGGTTGATATGCAACCTGGCTCCTAACTGACTTCGTCGTATCCCTGATGCTATTAAATTTTCATTTATTTCCACGTAAGTAAAAGACGGAACTTTTTACGAACACCACGACGCGAAGGCAACGCCCTCTGAATACTACTCCGCACGACAACGCCATCTATCGGTGTTGATATAAAGCTACTTTTGCAGAAGGAAATCCTTCACTTATAAAACACTTTTTTACCTATATTTATTAAGTAAAACATTACTTAGTAAGATAAGTATAAATTAGCTTGCAATAGATTCTCAGCCCTACCGAAGAATTTTTCCGTGTTATCCGATATTAGTATTTTATTTGCGCCGTTTATTGATGGCTAGTGCAAATTATTTTCATATATAATTATTACGTTCAATTGTTTAGATTCGCTATCAACGTCGTAAGAAAATGTGGACAAAACATTTTATACTGATTACTGCGGGTCACGTTGTCACTAAGACGTTTTATACGAAGAAATTTAATAATATCTCCTTCCAATACGCATCTTACGTGAATGCCATACGGTCTAAAATATAAAATGTATGAATAGACTACAGTCCGACAATGCGATAAGTGACACAGAACATAATATTTCATTAATAGCTACAATTATAATATCCTGATCACGTGCTAATTTTTTAATTCTAGTATTTAATGAAGGGTTAAATTTGCAAAAAATGCCATAACTCGATCTAATCATACATCAAAATCTCTGCTTAGTCTAAATAATGTTTTAATCTATATTTAAAGCTAAAAAAACACTTATCGATTTCACAAAAAGGGGTCAAGAATTACGTAACGTTCAACCGCATCTAACAGAATCATTGACATTCGTAACGCAGTTCCCTCTCCGAGAAATCATTTTAACTTTACTGGTTACTTTCTGTGAAGAAACCTTCTACCGAGGTCCCTATCATCGATTTTCCCTCCAAAATAGCATTTGATATATCGTGAATAAAAAGGACTCACCCCAACTCGATCCCGTACGGCCGAGGACCTGGCCGGTCTCGGAGTTGTAGAGGAAGATCCTGAAGCCCTCCCATGCCCCCAGGTCCGGAGGAGGAGCATAATATTGGTCAGCAACTTTGGTCTTGTCTGCCATGTTCAAACGCCTGGCCGGACTGCGGTAAGCAATCGATTGTGCGAGCGCCTTCGCCCTGGCACGCCCCCCACTACAACCCCCCTCTACTACCCCCTGCAACCCCCGTGTCCCCTTACATATCGATTACGTAAGGCGGCGCGCGCACGTTTCAGACCTACTTCAGGCGACCAGTCGCGTCGGACGCTTAAGTGGCTTAGATTTCCCCTCTCGCGTCCATATTTCCATTTCTCGGAGCGCCGAGGCAGATCAAGCTGCGCTGGTCTGTAAATAGGTCTGCGTAAAGATTCGCACTAAATTCAGGAAACCCTATTCCATTGAGTTAGGGTCCATATTGAGTCCTCGCCGCGGGTACAGACGGTAGCATGGTCATGTGCGGGGTTGTCCGTCCAGCGAATTGATTTAACATTACCCGTCCGCGCTATAACAAATTATTCTACTTTAATATAATAGTCGGCATTATCTGAGTGACATGTCTAATTAACACCTCGGAAATGTTTACGTTACACAAATTAATGTTAATAGTTAAGTCAATTTAACAAGAAAATAATGCTCGTAACGAACGAATGCCGGCTGTGTAACAATGGATAATCCGAATGTAGAGCAGTTGTTTTCTTTTTTAACTTCATTCAGTTAATTAGGTGGTACAATACTTAGGTATCACTTCCTTTATAACGAGGTGACAACCATTATATAATAATTTGGGTTCTGTACATAGGTAGTGTTAGCGTTTTACGAAATATCGAATTACTATAGTCTTATCTTTTCGCCCTGTATTTCGGTACCACTTATTTTTATAATACTTTTTTGAATTTTAAGTATTTAATATAGTAACTCATTAATTCAACACTTTTCTTCTAGATTCCTTTAAATTAAAAAAATAAACATTTTTAAGCAATTTTATACAATAGTGATATTATAAAAAAAATTATATTATGATGTTTGACTTACTTAATCCTTCGAAGTAACGAGACCTTATTCATATCATGTTTGGTTCTATTATACTCAATTATATATTTTGCTAACGGATTCCTAAACCGAAAAGAGGTCTTAGTAAACCCATGATATATTTAATAGATCTATCTAATGTCATCCCACACTATTGGGTAGACGAGAAAAAAATCATCCCCATATTACATGCAGGAAAGGTATCATAATTTTTTTTTTTTTAAGATTTGTTTCTACTACTGTCATTGTTATAAATTTGTTTACTCTTGTCAAATTGCAGCTTTCTTGTACTAAGTGTATCTACTGTACATTCCGTTAATATTCTGTTTTGACTCATGAGCCCACAAAAAATGATTTTATATATTAATGCACTAAAACAGAAAAATAGTCACTGTGCAATTCATTTTTGAGGAGATCCCTCAGCTGGAGCCTCTCCGCCATAGGATGAGAAATTGTACAAATACATATATTTTGTAATATTTTTGTTTCAAAAAACTATTGCAAGTTCAGAAAAAGGTTATAATAAATGTTTACTTTAAGGCTGCAAAGTCGTTTTTCGCACATAAGGAGTCCTATCTCTGAAGCTTGAGTGTAATATCTGCACAAATGTGTAAAAAAATAACTTTAAGGATCATAGAAAGTAGTTCTAATTCAGCTTGCAAGATTTGATCCAAGTAAACATACTAACATATTAAAAATTAAATAAAAGCTTCTAAAAATATAAGTGCCTACCCGTTATGTTATTCAAATAGGAGGAAATTAATTAAGTACCTAATTCTACATAAACTTCAATTAACAAGTACCCCTTGTTATATGAAATGTTATAATTCTCCGCTGAAATATAAATATTAAATTTTCGAAATACAAATATTAAGGTTCGAACTCTCACACCTCTTCAGTTTCCGTACCTCCACATCCGCCAATATTTTCCGCTTCTTTTTATAAAGCTAAATGATTTCGCTTAAACGCGTATTGCTATTAAAATTATACAGGCGTTAAACAATGTCAGTAGTCAATGTATTTAAATTCTTACCTTCAATTACATAATTTTTCAACTTAAACCTTAACGATGCAAGCATTCTCTGGCTTTCGTAATATAAATTAAAATAATTTCATGTTGTAACAGATAAAGGACGAAATATACCCATTTTTCATCAAGCCATCTTTTACTGACTACAAGTTCCAGTTTACGAGTAACGTACCCTAAGTAATAGGTATATATAGTTTCTCTGTAAGTGACGTACTTTTATACTGTTGAGAAATTAAGCCATAAAAGAATTCCTCATGCTTTTATATAAATGGCTCTTGATATCATTTTTAATGCATGTTGTCAAATTTGAAATTTTTGTTACTTTATACTTTCAATCATTATCTACAAATTAAAAAGCTGTATAATTAATAAAACTAAATATTGAAATCAATGAACGCATGATGTGAAATAAAAAATGTTTTAGATATTAAACTCTATATTTGTCGGAACGCCTGATACTTTACATAGCAGAAACACAAAGATCATTCCTTGCTACGTTACGTACGTAGGAGCGCTTAGAGTATCTTACTAAACAATTCACAGATTAATTAAAAAAAAAATATTGCTCAGCAGTACAATCGTTAAAATTATTCAGAAATAAAATATTCATACAATTATTTAACACTTTATTTATTGTAAAACGCTATTGACTTATTTTGACATTTGTATATTGATAAAGTTTTGATCTGTATAAAAGTTTTTATTATATCTATGTAAGTATGTAGTATTTATTTTATGGCGATAATATACCTAAAATATAAGTCAATTTTAAACTTACTCCTTTTTAAGCATATTCAATATATACCGATTCAGTCACAGTAGTTACCTAAAATCACATTTAAATCTCAAAGATTTGCTGATGCGTTTGAGGTTTGAAACGTATTTCAACATTCATGGCATCGATCGATCCTCGACCGCATTCATAATTCATGAAAACGAATCCATCGATTTGTTAGTCACCGAGCAGATTGCTACACGCTAAGAGATCGTCAGCCATTCCCAGACTGATTACGGCCGAGTGTTTGCTGGAAATACAGTTCTGAGTGAATTAATTCGCGGTATAATAACACGTTTGTTTCAAGAGGTCAATTCCATTATAGGCATCAACTATACCTTATAATGTGTGTCCTTAAAATAATCTCGTAAATAAAGGTAGCTTATGAAAAAAACTCTTAAAATAGTTTTGTGGCTACCTTGCATAAAACATTTTCTACATCACCAGGAGAAAAGTAATAAAAAAAATTACAAACGCAAATTTCACTGAAATATAAGTTAAAGTATCTGCTAATAATAAATTAAATAAGTTACAGGAAAAGTTTTAAAATTGTGTTTCTAAGTCAAGGGAAATTACTCCATCATCTACATTGCTACTGGGAGCTCATCACTCATCTTTTCATGTTTCTCTGCAGCAGGATCGTTGAGGGTTTCCGACGGCTTGGTCCACGCTTGACATACGCAGGTGGGCCCGCCGGCGTTGCCGCTAACCTGGTGTCCACCGGACACCTGAAAGCTATGATTCTGGCCGCCTATCTCAGTGCCCTGCACCTGGTGCGATCCATTTTGTCCTTGTACATTATTGCTCGGATACTGCTGACCCTGGAAACTCCCAGTACCCTGGTTCTGACCGTAATTCCCGGAGGACTGATTTTGTAGAAACTGTTGGTTCGATTGTTGATTCTGGTGCTGGCCAGTAGTTCCGTACTGCGGCTGGCTGGGTTGGTTTTGGTACACGATTTGATACTGCCCTTGGGTCTGGCTTTGGCCATTGGTGAAGCTTCCAACAGGCGTTGATGGGTAGGTCTGTCCCGCGTTATAGTTGCCGTTGCTAGCGGGGTACGTCGCGCCTTGATTGTAGCCATTCTGACTCTGATAGTTGCCGTACTGTCCTTGATTTTGGTACTGTCCTTGATTCTGGTACTGTCCTTGATTCTGGTACTGCCCGTGATAGTTGTAGCCGTTGCCCTGCTGGCCTTGGTAGGTGGACTGGCCGTTCCACTGCTGATACTGCGGATTATTATATTGAGGTTGGTAGCCTTGGCTCGGGTAGGTCTGCTGGGGCGACTGGGTGACTGGTTTGTTCTTGTGGCTGTGCACAATATCGATGACTCCACCAATGATTTTCTCCGGTAAGCCGCCGGTTCTTATTTCTTTTGTGGTGGTGGTCGCGTCACTCAGGACTGCGAGGATTAAGAGCTGGAACAATTGAAATGCATTGAAATTCTACTTATAACTTTACTAAACTTGCAATACTATTTCAGAATTTTCAAGTAGAACCATAAAATTTCATAGAGCAGCTTGCTTTTTGGCAAAATTAGCATTCTTGGTCGTCCTTATTATTTATTTATTATTTTTGTACTAAAGTCATATTTTAAGGTGACAAATATATTTGCTCTCACGATGTATGAGATGGAACGGTTAAGTTATAAATGTCGCAAACCAAAAATTAAAACTTAAATAAATATAATAAAAATAAATATATCATAATAGAATGATAGTAATGGTACAGAATTCTCTGTTCAGGAGCCAGTAGTAACCCTTTAACTGGCAACGCGTCTGGGATACCTTTGATATTACTAATATCCATAGAATGGAAGTCTTCTACCAAGGCTGTCTGCTTGTTTATGGGCTATTTACATTTTTTCTAACCTACTACTTAATGGTACTGTTTAACTCACTGTCAGAGATATCTTCTGGAGTCCCTCCATGGCTGCGGCGAGGCTGTGCGGGCTGTGTGTCGGGCGGCGCAGTTAAAGATGGCTGAAGGCTTCCAAGGACGTGCTTTTATACGCGGCCGGTGGTCATCGTTTTTCAATCCTTCGCTGCTAGGGCTGTCGACTGGCATTTAAAACGAAACACATTTTTTCTTATTTAAACGTTGCGTTTTTTTTATATTAATTTTATTTTCTAAAAACAAAAATAATTTAAAGATTTGATCTCAATATTGGAAAAATACGTACATGCGCAAATATATAATATATAAAAAAATTACATTCGGCCTCGTTTGCTACAGGTTAATTCAGTTTTTCACATCATTTTCGACAACAAAATACAATCAGTACATCAAGGCAATTGAAATAGTATTTTTAAATTTGAGTAATTTTTGTTTACTATTTTTAAATAAATAGTAAAATAATTGTGTCATTGAGAGGTTTTCAATATTCAACAGCAAAATTATTAATTTGTAAATTCACTATTATTATTAATTAAATTAATTTATTAATTTGTATAACTATTGAAGGACTGATAACTATTAGTTTATTTTTTAAATTCATAAATAATTAATTTAAATTTAATAGACAGCCCTAGTAATACGCATGTCGTGATTTTAGGTGCGATTCGCGATGCGACGCGAGACGGTGCGACTTGTCTCACCCCTTGACCAAGTCCCGCTACACGAGCATATACTGGTAGCCATAACAAATTATCGATATCGATAAATTTTATAAAACATTTTTGGTATTAATATGTTTTTATGATTGTTTGTTAGCTTAGATATTTAATGAAAAAAAAAATTAAGGGGTTAATGTACTTTACTAAAGCTGTTTAAGAATAATAATTATTAGTATGGAATTGGAATAGAGTAAAAAATTTATCGTTTCTAACGAAATGAATACTATAAAAAAATATATTTTAAAATATTTTTATTTTTATACACAAATATACTACATAAATTGGGATATATATTATTTAAAAAACAATCCAAGTGCCCCGTAGCTTAGTTGGTAGTGACCCTGCCTGCGAAGCGAGGGTTCCCGGGTTCGATTGCCGGCCGGGGCAGATATTTATGTGACAGATAAGTATTTGTTTTCGAGTCATGGGTGTTAGTGACGTGTTATTTGTGTTGTCCATGCCGCCAAAGGGAATTCTACTGCGAGGGTATGAGTGTGTTAGCGTTTTAAAAAAAAACTTTCTAATCTTAGATTAATTATACGTACTCTCGATTTATTTTGACCAGCGGATAAGTAAATTAAGTTTACTATAGTTGTAATCGAATATGTAATTAAAATGTTGTATCTGTATCGTGAACTTAGGAGCTCCTTAATCTGATATCAGCTCCGCTAATACTAAATTATTATCGGGAGATACTCCACCGAAAAGTTCATAGTTGCACGTTCAGTGCAGTGTTGGAAAATGAGATTTGGCGAACTCGGTACAACGACAAACTCTACGACATGTTTCACGAGTCTAACATCATAAAGGATATTAAAATCCGACGCTTGCGAAGAATAGCACATGAGGAAAGAATGGAAAACACCAGAGTACATAAGTGGCTAATACATATATAGTAAACCTAATGGGCGAGGAAATCGAGGATTAAAATTCGAGTGGGTAGACGGAGTTAAATAGGACCTGATAACTTTAGGCGTTATCAACTGGAAGAAGCAAGCCAAACATAGATCGAACATATTCTGGGCCAGGCCAAGGCCCACCTGCGGCTGTAATGCCTTAGATGATCGGTCTTGCATTCTGGTTCTCCAACCGGAATCGCGATCACGCATATGGTGAAAGTGGTTAGGACGTATGCCATACAGGCGGTATTTAGTGGGTAAGGCGCATTAGCAACTCTCACATAACCGACATGAGCGGCCGGTATGCATGAGTATTCAGCGCCTCCCTCCCGCACGGAGAGTGTCTTTGCTTGGGCGCAAAAGAAAGATGATCGGGAGTTAAGATGAAATTACAGCCTTTCATCGTTATAAGTTGTAAGAAGTTTAGGTTCTATATGTCCGTTTAATTGGGTAAGATGTTATTTATGAGACATTGTATAGAATACTTGAATTCAATTAATAAAATGAACACGACTAATTAAGCCGGATTCTGAGACTAAACTTAGTCTAACTAAAATCAGTCTAACTAAATTGAGACTAAACTTAGTCTCACAAACTCAAATTCGGTGTGTCTAGGAAATAAATGAAATCTTATTAATATTATTTGAAGGTATATATTATTCATACTAATATTATAAATGCAAATGTGTGTTTGTTTGTTTGCATGACGATAAGAATATCAAAGGCATATTTACTGTGGCGTGTCATTTCTATGGAAAGATCTATTTCGATGTATATTTCAGCCAAATTAAAAAATATATTTAATAACTAAGCTAATACAAGTGATAGTATTGTGGTTCAGAGAGTGGTTCTCCGAACGTAGAAGCGTGGGCTCGAATCCTGAACGCACATCTAATTTTCAAATAATTATGTGCGTATAACAAGTTAATTGTCACTTGCTTTGATGAAGGAAACATCGTCAAACCTGCACACCCGAGAGCTCGCCGTAATGTTCTCGAAGGTGTGTGAAGTCTGCCAATCCGCACTTGCTCAGCGAGGTGGACTATGACCCCTCACACTGTGTGAAGAGACCAGAGCCCAGCAGTGGGACAGTTATGGGTTGTGATGATGATGAAGAACTTAGCGTTGCCTATCAACCGATGACAACAACGTATGGTCAACCTTTTGCTCTCCTTTTTTCTGTCAATCATTTTTAGAAATACATTGACTGACGGCCCCGTAATCTAGTTGGTAGTGACCCTGCCTGCGAGGGGTCCTGGGTTATATCCCGGCAGATATTTATGTGACAGATAAATATTTGTTCTCGGGTTATGGGTGTTAGTGACGTGTTTGTGTTGTTGCCGCGCGCGACACAGGGAATCCTACTGCG
>DWPA01005033.1:0-12239 GCA_018251375.1 Calpodes ethlius | reverse complement strand
GTCTAGTACCATCTGTTTTTCTGTGATAAAATATATTGCAATCTTTAAAATAAATAAAATTTGTAGTTTCAGTAATAAATTCGTTATAGATGTTTTCATTATGTATGCAAAAATTGAGAAAAAAAGAATTAATTTTATAGTTTATACCGAGATACATGAAGGCTTTTGATATATATTATTTTCGTACTTAGTATGGTAGCGTGTATTAAACTTGAAGTTAATAGAATTTATAGTAACAATTACAAATTGTCACACAAAAGGAACCATTGTGAAGCAAAAACACAAATATCAGTGCCAATGAAGTCAAATTTCGGGTTTTCTTAACAATAATAATATAAATAGACAACCAACAGCCCGCTAATGAACATCGTCAACTAGTAGTTTCTTAACTCTATTGGTAGTTCCCCAAGGATCACTACTGGGCCTCATATTTTTCAATGTACATATCAATGATATAACCATGTGTTTCTGTTACTCAAAGATATTTCTCTTTGTTGAACATTTAAAACCAACGAAAAGAAGGGTTAATTCTTAAAGCACTTTTCTTTTTCAGAAGGATTTAAATTGTTCTAGTGACTATATAAAGTTATATACTGTATTCGAGGAAATCCCATGTTGTCATATTATAGTTATGTTTTTTTATGTACTCCAATACAAATCGGCATTTTATAATTTTCCTTCCGGAAAAGGTGGAAATTAAAAACAAACACCACCTTAGTGAAAGTTATTACTTATAGTAAACAATTAATTCAGAACATTCTAACAACTGAGACACCAATACTTATAACAAAAAACACAGATTTCATGCCTCACATGACTATGGACTACATTGGAAATTATTCTAGAGAATTATAAAACCAATCACAGCATGTGATTTTTTTTTAACATCGTTCTTCGTTTCCAATATATCGAGCGCGAAAATCAGAAATTCTGGCAAAACCCGTTTCATTACTATTTTGGCCCTTTTTTCGAATATTTTTTTGTACCTTGTAGCTCTCGTACGTACACGTCTTTTGAGCCTTTTTGAAAAGAACATATCTTCATAACTCTCCGAGAGGAAAAGCAAGTTTCTTTAAATGGGAGCATGTACAGGAACGAATAGTTATATTATATATAAGTGATCCATATTTAAATTGGTCAGTAGCATGTTATTAAAATGTATGTGTGAGTTAAAGATAAAATGAAATCACGATCTAAAATCAAAGTATCCATCATTAACTATAATGATCGACCCCTCGTGTCTCTACAGCATATGATTTATTTGTTTTCGATAAAATTGTGATATAACTAAGAGTATACTAGTCATTTGAAAGGTAGTGGCCGCAGTGAGTAATATGGATCGTGATGTCAGAGTTACGCGTTTATTTTTGTATAACACTTCATTGAAAGTTGTCATGAAATTTCGTCTATTCCTTGGGTTGTACTACGACTACGGATGTAGTAACACTAAGAAAATAATTAAGCGAATCTATTGCTTGATATTTTTATTATTCGTTACCGCTTCGGTTGTCGTGGCATTATGTATGGATGTACTAACCGCAACTTTTGTACTGAACGTAGTGGAATTCTTTATGAATTATTTAATTTCGTTTATAACGAAAAATATTTACTTTTTAAAGTTTTTTTCAACACTTCCGTTTATTGATAATGACTACGAATACAAAAGCAACTTTGTATCGTATCGACCATATGCTTTTGGTGTACATATATTAATATCAACAGTTTCAATTTCTGTGTATAGATTAATTTCAACAGCAACATTTGCGCTTACAGTCTGTCTCGATGCTTTGATTTTAATATCAGCGGGAATGAGTTATTTGCCTATATTTATGTTGTTTGACGCTATTAACATTCGTGTAGCTTCAATGCGAACAAAATTGTCAAAATATAAAGATACTATTGGTACTGTTCGAGAGAACAACGTTAGAAATAAAATTGTATGTTTAAGAAAGTGCGTGGCCAATTACGATCGATTAATTAACAACATGGAAGAAAATAATATAACGCTTCATGTTTTGGTAAACAATTTTGTGTTATTTTGAAGAGACTTAGCGTTAGCCTTGTAGGATGATCGTTAACATATCTAAACGAATATAAAATTTAATGCTGTTTGCTAAATTTCAGCTTATGTTATTAATACTGATAACTTTTCCCAAGATGGTTATTTTATTATATACAATTATACAAGCGTATACGTTGGAGGTACGTCATTTCAAAGTTATTAATGATATCGTTAAATTCAAAGCTATGTATTTGGTTTCTTTAATCATTTACGCAAACTTACTAATGTTACTCTCTGTAATAGGTCATACTACGATAATTGTACATTTTTCACAGAAGTATGAGCGCGTATATCCAGTACTAATCGGATTTATTATTGAAACATCGGCTATAACTATCCTTGGATTTTTTGTACAGTGGATATGTGATGAAGTGATCAAGTTTAAAGAACAGTTAAGACAAGAATTGATTACATGTAGAGGTAAGAGATATTTTTACAAACTCGGTACATATTGTGGAAGGATAAAAGAGAAAATATAAGTATTGTATCATCATTTTGCCCAAATAGAGACTAAAGAGAGACCAAGACCAAATGATCTGTATCAAAGTTGTTGTGTATGAGCTCACGAAGGTTTCTAAGTTGGTACGACCAATTTTCGACAGGTGGGGCCACTGTCATTCCAATGAATTTATTTTAGTAGTTGGCGCACTGGGTTCAGCTAGGACTTTATAAATAAAGATTTTTCTGTTAAAATATAATTAACCCAGGGTATTAAATATATGAGTATTTTTTGTTTATGTAGAAATATATTTTTGAGTTCCATTAAACTTGTACGTTCTGTTATAGTGCAAGCCATATTAAGATACTTCGTTCAAAAATTGTGGCACGGAGTATGTTTATTGAGAATTTAATTTCAGATGGACGCCTGAAGATGGAGATCGAGTTAGCTCTTGAATATTTGGAGCTGCGTCCGTTCCAGGTGGTCGTGTTTCGTACGTTCCGCGTTGACGGCACACTACCGATGAAATACATAAGCCTGTGTATCACCTACACTATTGTAGTTATTCAATATTTAAAATTTAAGGATTGATTTACTTTGCTTTAAGATTGAATCCAATGTATATAATGTAATGTATATATAAAACTATGTATAAACCATTAGAATATTTTATTGAGCATTCGTGTGATAAAGATTTGTAAAGTAAGAATTTAGGTCTATGTTAGATATTAGGAAAGATACAAATTTTGGTGAAGATATTGACAACTTGTTGTAGTAATGAGTGATCGAGTGAATATAGTATCTACTATCTAGCATGGCGCACTGTTTGTAGATTTTGATTGATTTTTCACAGAGTATGCTGGTGTGAATAATAATGTAGATACTAAGTTCACACAATAATGTAGACAAATGATTTATTGTTCAAAGCAAATAAATTGAATAATAATAAAGTTTTGTCTGTTGTAAATTGACCCAGCAGTTCAGTAACTTAAAGCGTAAAATGTTACTTATAGAAATACATATTTTTACACATAGTTTGTAATCACCACGATATAAATGAAATCAAGCGACTGTATTCAGTTGCTGAGAATGAAGGCAAATAGCTATTATATCGCTATGTTAAACTATATTTGTAATTTTCTAATTTTAATAAGAGAAAAAATTAGCAATAATAGTAATTTATAATTCTGTTTACAATTAAAGAATGGTTAAAAATATAAGTCCACACTTTTACTGTGAAATTATTAATCATATAATATTTTGTAATTCATATATTATAAAGATAGCTTAACCCAAAGGGCAGAAGATACAGAATTGGTGTATTACTATTTATCATTATTATTTTATTTTATTTCTAACTCTTTGGCGTAATAGAAATGTTAATCTACTGATTTGAATATATTACTTACAAATTAAACTTAAGACATCTAGAATATTGAAACAAAAGCATAACAGGAATGATTAGGCATTTAACTAGATCAATGTAAGGCGTTTGATAATGTGTCATTTTCGCGCATCTAAATAGAAATTAAAGCTACATGAATTCATGTAACCATTACAGATACTTTAAAAACTATGTTAACAAGTAGTTCATGCGTAAAAGGATATATCATAAAAATTACTGATAATCAACAATTAAATTCGGCATTTCTCAAGGATATGTATTATGCCCAATCCTATTTATAATTGTCCTTTTCCAAAATTATACTTTTTGAACATCTTGACTTGACTTTTTGACGAGTTATAGGTTGACTTTACATGTCTCATTTAAATTATTTTACTCTAACACTAAATATACGTATGTTATAACATATGTGTAGTAATGTTTTATTGAAGGATAAGGAAGGCAAAGGAGCGTACAGTGCCACCGTCTTCTGTCGTCACAGTTGCTTGTTCTGCTTGTCATGTATGTCCATGGTCGTAGCGATTACGAATTAAGCCTTGTTTTTGAACGATTTTTAATATATAAAACGATTCATTCCGACTGATAGATCAACGTTTAGTTGCTATATATAGAGGCGTGAAATTTTAAATGTAGGTTATTTTTATAACGCTTGCACCTACTAAGAACGGATGTCTGGAAATCGTACCTCTAAGATGGTAAAATAGTTTTTTATGTTCAATGAATGTACAATTTTAAGATTTTTAGAAAAAAACATTTAATAGGAGATGAAAGTTGTATGGAGATTTAACGAAACCGCCATCGATCTATGTGAATCTTTGTTCAAACAATATTTTATAAAAATAAAGATTTCCATAAGAATCTAGTATAGGCTCTAATTATATCTCGGAAAGTTGTGAAGATACGATATTCAAACAAACACAAATTTTGTATCTCACACGAGTATCGAGCCCATTGGAAATTGTTCGAAAGGATCTAAATCACACTACAGAAATTAAAACGACTATAGAATTACTTGTTTATTTTGTAGAGATGATGAGTATAGTATTTAAGTGACGAGCACAATAATTCGTTCTTCCAAGCCTTATATTTCGGTCAAGGAATCTAAACAGTGCGAGTTTGAAACAAATTTAGTAGATTTATCTCTTGGTGGTTTGAATAACTCGGAATATAATAATACTAAATATAAATTTAGGTTCAAATTATAAGTAACGATCTTGCCCCTTCTCAATTTTTTGATATGATTCTTTGTTTCCAAAATATCGAGCCTCAACATTACAATTTGGAATTTTTTTTTCACTACTTCGGCCATAAATTTTTCGTTGTTGACTTTTTCGAATAATTATTTTTCACCTTACAGCTGTCGTGAATATGCGTTTTGAACCTTTTTTTAATACTATACCTTCACAACTTTCCGAGATATAAGGAAAACGCACTTTTCGTTAAATCGGAGCCTATAATGGAAGGAAGAAAAAGATAATTCTGACGTCAAAACATGAAAATACATCGTTTTAATACTTATTTATGTCACAGTAGGTAAATAACGCCAGGAGATTTTTGTTTGTGTTAAAGCACTTCATATTTAAATTGGTCAGCAGCATGTTATTACAATGTATGTATGTGTTAGTCAAAGATAAAATGGAATTACAATAGAAAATCAAAGTATCTATCAATTGTAATTACCGACCTGCCTATCGTGCCTCTGTAGTATATGATTTAATCGTTTTCGATAAAATTGTACTAAAACTGGAAGTACAGTCGCCAGTTCGAAGGTAGCGGCCGCAGTGTAACATGGATCGTGACGTCAGAGTTACGCGTTTTCTTTCACATAACACTTCATGGAAAGTTTTCATGAACATTCGTCTATTGCTTGGATTTTACTACGACCACGGGTGTAGTTACACTAAGAGAATAATTATCCGTATCTATTGTTTGATATTTCTATTATTTATTATCGGTTTAAATCTAGGGGCATTTGTTTTGAAAGAATTATTCATAAATGTTTGGTTGAATTTAGTAGAATTCTTTTTCAATCATTCAATATCATTTGTAACACAAGATATTTATTACTTGAAGTTTTTTGCAACACTCATGGTTATTGACGAGGACTTTGAATACGAATGTAAGTTTATGTCATATCGATCATGTGTTATAGCTGTTTATTTATTATTATCAACAATTTTAATTCTTGTGTTTAGATTAGCTTTAACATTAGCACCTATACTAAGAGTCATTCTCGACAGCTTAGTTTTAATCTCAGTAGGAATGAGTTATTTCCCTATATTAATGTTATTGGACACTA
Organism: Calpodes ethlius; assembly: GCA_018251375.1. Lineage (NCBI taxonomy): Eukaryota > Metazoa > Arthropoda > Insecta > Lepidoptera > Hesperiidae > Calpodes > Calpodes ethlius. The sequence continues at coordinate 6,034 of DWPA01005033.1, read as the reverse complement.
TAAACATTCGTGTAGCATCAATAAGAAAAGAATTGTCAAAGTATAGAGAAAACTTTGATACTATCCAAGAGGAAAATGTTAGAAATAAAATTGTATGCATCAGAAAATGCGTGGCTAATTACGATCGCTTGATTGACAACCTGGAAGATGGAAACACACAGCTCCATATTTTGGTAAACAATTTTGTGTTATTTTAAAGAGACCTACCATTATTTCGATTTATAAAATTTAATTAATAGGCCTAATAATATATCAATTGTATGACTGTATTGTTTGAAACACGATTACAATATTTTCGATAATGATAAATGTATGTTGCTAAATTTCAGCTTCTGTCATTAATACTTATAACTTTTCCGAAGATAGTATTGTTTCTGTATAAAACTATAAAGAATTATATGTTGAAGGTAAGTCAATAGTATTTAAAGTATACGAAATGATCGTTAACAAAACTGTACAAGAGATTTCTGTAACTATAAACGGCCATACTATATTAATTGTATTTTTTTCACAGAAGTTCGAACTTGTATATCCAGTACTAATTGCGTTTATATTTGAGACGATGTCTTTAATTATTCTTGGGTTATCTGTACAGTCGATATGTTACGAAGTGAATAAGATCAAAGAACAGTTGAGGCAGGAATTGGTTTCATGCAGAGGTAAGAGACATTTTCTATAAACTGCCTATAGATTGTACAAGGACAAAAGAGAAAATATTGAGATTGTATCATCATTTTAACTCAATAAGAAAATACTGTTAAATAGTGACCTCGGAATTGAATTAAGTTCTTCCAGTTGCAATCAAAGTTACGCTTTCTGCTTCTTCCAATCCTTCACTATGCCGATGTTTGCTATCTGGACTTAACCGAGGAGCAACTAAACAAACTTGAGCGTCTTCGAAAATATCATCACATTTCTGAATACCGGGCTAAGATTAAGTGACTCCCTATTCGTCTTCGCCGGAATAGTCATATACCTTCTCCTTTATACTGTGTCCTGTTTAATTCTAACACTCCTGAATTATTTATATATTATATCTTACATCTACTGAAAATTTATTTCTTTCAATTCCTTTCCATACCTCTTCCTTCGTAACCTCTTTCCAACTTTGGTTGTACGTCTATGGAATTCTTTACCAGTTACTATTCGACGTGCGCAGGCACTGGTGTCTTTCTAAAAACAGGAAAAAGATTATTACCTATCTTTTCAATAATCTCTTTTTCTATGTTCCAATTTGAGTCGTCTTCCTATTCATTTCACCCTCTTTAACTTACTACTTTACTTTGACTTGCTGAAAAATTTTACTACGTTTATTATTGTGCACCCTACCCTGGTTCCATATGTATTTCTGTAGTCTGTTATTTCAATAATAGATTGTCTGAAAGAGATTGCTAATTAAGTGATAAGTTCGCCTTTTGTACTGAGTTTCACTATATGTAGTTATGTATCCAGATATTTTTTGGTGTACAATAAAAAGTAATTTGTTGGTGTTGTTAAAGGAAAATAAAAAATAGGCCGAAATATTGGTATCTTTTTTAGCATTACATTTACAATTCGTAATTGAATTCTAAACTAGAATAGTACATTTAGTATTGAAATTTGAACTAAACATAGGATATAAATAATTATTAACATTATTTTACTAGTCGCCATCATCATAATTGTTATTTCTGAACAAATATATCATAAAGATAAAGGACACAGTGTACCTCGTCAAACCAACATACTTTCAGGTGAGCACATTTCGTAATCATAATTATTTTCCGGAAAGGAAACAGTTGATAAATAGAGCACTACATACCGTTGACGTAGGAACCGGCAATTTTTAGGGCAAACAAACTATTCAATAGAAATCGTGTAATCATTGTTGATGACGTAATTAAAATACACTTCAGGCAACTTAGTATGTAGTACAAAGTAAACGAATTTTGTATGTAAGTACATCTAATTGTAAAATACTGCAAACATATTTTTACGACATAGTTACAGATTTTTTTATTAAAACCGGCTCAATGCAGAGTAATATAAATAAAAATGTTATATTTAAAAATAAATATTTCTGGGTTTCGTTACTCTGAAGGCATTTCGTTCCAAAATTTGTGTATTTTTATGTATTTATATATCGCAAAGTTCTAACTACAGCAGTGCTTTTATTGAGAGTTTTATTGCAGATAAAAAATTAAAAACGGAGGTCGAGCTAGCTCTGGATTACTTCGAGCTGCGTCCGTTCGAGCTGGTCGTGTTTCGTACGTTCCGCGTGGACGGCACTCTACCGATGAAATACATAAGCCTGTGTATCACCTACACTATTGTAGTTATTCAATATTTAAAATTTAAGGATTAATTTACTTTGCTTTAAGATTGAATCTAATTTGAAAACTATGTATGAACCATTAGAATATTTTGTTGAGCTTTCGTGTGATAAATATTTGTAAAGTAAGAATTTAGGTCTATGTTAGATGGTAGGAAACATACACATTTTGGTGAAGATATTGACAACTTGTTGTAGTAATGAGTGATCGAGTGAATATAGTATCTACTATCTAGCATGGCGCACTGTTTGTAGATTTTGATTGATTTTTCACAGAGTATGCTGGTGTGAATAATAATGTAGATACTAAGTTCACACAATAATGTAGACAAATGATTTATTGTTCAAAGCAAATAAATTGAATAATAATAAAGTTTTGTCTGTTGTAAATTGACCCAGCAGTTCAGTAACTTAAAGCGTAAAATGTTACTTATAGAAATACATATTTTTACACATAGTTTGTAATCACCACGATATAAATGAAATCAAGCGACTGTATTCAGTTGCTGAGAATGAAGGCAAATAGCTATTATATCGCTATGTTAAACTATATTTGTAATTTTCTAATTTTAATAAGAGAAAAAATTAGCAATAATAGTAATTTATAATTCTGTTTACAATTAAAGAATGGTTAAAAATATAAGTCCACACTTTTACTGTGAAATTATTAATCATATAATATTTTGTAATTCATATATTATAAAGATAGCTTAACCCAAAGGGCAGAAGATACAGAATTGGTGTATTACTATTTATCATTATTATTTTATTTTATTTCTAACTCTTTGGCGTAATAGAAATGTTAATCTACTGATTTGAATATATTACTTACAAATTAAACTTAAGACATCTAGAATATTGAAACAAAAGCATAACAGGAATGATTAGGCATTTAACTAGATCAATGTAAGGCGTTTGATAATGTGTCATTTTCGCGCATCTAAATAGAAATTAAAGCTACATGAATTCATGTAACCATTACAGATACTTTAAAAACTATGTTAACAAGTAGTTCATGCGTAAAAGGATATATCATAAAAATTACTGATAATCAACAATTAAATTCGGCATTTCTCAAGGATATGTATTATGCCCAATCCTATTTATAATTGTCCTTTTCCAAAATTATACTTTTTGAACATCTTGACTTGACTTTTTGACGAGTTATAGGTTGACTTTACATGTCTCATTTAAATTATTTTACTCTAACACTAAATATACGTATGTTATAACATATGTGTAGTAATGTTTTATTGAAGGATAAGGAAGGCAAAGGAGCGTACAGTGCCACCGTCTTCTGTCGTCACAGTTGCTTGTTCTGCTTGTCATGTATGTCCATGGTCGTAGCGATTACGAATTAAGCCTTGTTTTTGAACGATTTTTAATATATAAAACGATTCATTCCGACTGATAGATCAACGTTTAGTTGCTATATATAGAGGCGTGAAATTTTAAATGTAGGTTATTTTTATAACGCTTGCACCTACTAAGAACGGATGTCTGGAAATCGTACCTCTAAGATGGTAAAATAGTTTTTTATGTTCAATGAATGTACAATTTTAAGATTTTTAGAAAAAAACATTTAATAGGAGATGAAAGTTGTATGGAGATTTAACGAAACCGCCATCGATCTATGTGAATCTTTGTTCAAACAATATTTTATAAAAATAAAGATTTCCATAAGAATCTAGTATAGGCTCTAATTATATCTCGGAAAGTTGTGAAGATACGATATTCAAACAAACACAAATTTTGTATCTCACACGAGTATCGAGCCCATTGGAAATTGTTCGAAAGGATCTAAATCACACTACAGAAATTAAAACGACTATAGAATTACTTGTTTATTTTGTAGAGATGATGAGTATAGTATTTAAGTGACGAGCACAATAATTCGTTCTTCCAAGCCTTATATTTCGGTCAAGGAATCTAAACAGTGCGAGTTTGAAACAAATTTAGTAGATTTATCTCTTGGTGGTTTGAATAACTCGGAATATAATAATACTAAATATAAATTTAGGTTCAAATTATAAGTAACGATCTTGCCCCTTCTCAATTTTTTGATATGATTCTTTGTTTCCAAAATATCGAGCCTCAACATTACAATTTGGAATTTTTTTTTCACTACTTCGGCCATAAATTTTTCGTTGTTGACTTTTTCGAATAATTATTTTTCACCTTACAGCTGTCGTGAATATGCGTTTTGAACCTTTTTTTAATACTATACCTTCACAACTTTCCGAGATATAAGGAAAACGCACTTTTCGTTAAATCGGAGCCTATAATGGAAGGAAGAAAAAGATAATTCTGACGTCAAAACATGAAAATACATCGTTTTAATACTTATTTATGTCACAGTAGGTAAATAACGCCAGGAGATTTTTGTTTGTGTTAAAGCACTTCATATTTAAATTGGTCAGCAGCATGTTATTACAATGTATGTATGTGTTAGTCAAAGATAAAATGGAATTACAATAGAAAATCAAAGTATCTATCAATTGTAATTACCGACCTGCCTATCGTGCCTCTGTAGTATATGATTTAATCGTTTTCGATAAAATTGTACTAAAACTGGAAGTACAGTCGCCAGTTCGAAGGTAGCGGCCGCAGTGTAACATGGATCGTGACGTCAGAGTTACGCGTTTTCTTTCACATAACACTTCATGGAAAGTCGTCATGAACATTCGTCTATTCCTTGGGTTGTACTACGACTACGGGCGTAGTAACACTAATAAAATAATTAAGCGAATCTATTGCTTGATATTTTTAGTATCCATAACCGCTTTGGCCGTTGTGGTATTTTGTATCGATATTATACGAATGACTGTTGTGTTAAATGTTGTAAAATTCTTTATAAATTATTTAATATCATTTATAACACAAGACGTTTACTACGGGAAGTATTTTGCAACACTCATGGTTATTGACGATGATTTTCAATACAAAAATAACTTCATGTCATATCGACCATATGTTTTTGGTGTATATATATTATTCTCAACAATTTCAGTTTTCGTGTACGGTTTAATATCACAAGTAGCGTCATTGCTTACAATTTTTATCAATGTCTCAGTTTCAGTCTTAGTAGGAATGAATTATATGCCCGTATTTATATTGTTGGACGCTATACACGTTCGTGTAGCATCAATCCGAACAGAATTGTCAGGATATAAGGAAATTATTGGTACTGTTCGAGAGGACAACGTTAGAAATAAAGTCGTATTTATAAGAAAGTGCGTGACCAATTACGATCGCCTGATTAACAACTTGGAAGATGATAACACACAGCTCCATGTTTTGGTAAACAATTGTATCTTATTCTGAAGGGACCTAGCGTTAGCCTCGTACGAAGAAAGTCAATAATACTAAAACACCAAAAGACAACAGCAAACACAAGAGCAATTTAAAGGTTTTTTTGTACAAATTCAAGCACAACTGTTTCTTGATTGTATTATTTAAATACAGTAGAAGCAAACGTATATTGAGACAATGTTACCTTCGTGCTGAAATCGATATCTTCTAACGTGTATTTGTTTTGAAACATATTATAACGAGCATTACTTGAAAAATAGGGTAAAAAATACAACTTTTACAAAATACTTTTCCGGTGCTAACATGCCAAAATAATACTCAAATCGCTAGGAAACCAAGTCCAATCAACGCAGAAAAAAAATACAATCCATATCGTATTTTGGCCAAAATGGCGCGTTAGTACTATTGGTT
>DWPA01005032.1:0-12241 GCA_018251375.1 Calpodes ethlius | reverse complement strand
AAATACTGACCCCATGGTCGGATGTCATCATTAATCATTACAACCCATAATTGTCTCACTGAGTGGTATAGGCCATAATCCAATACGCTGGCCAAATGCGGATTGTTGGACCATGATCAGATGTACAGATAACGACCATATAAGAGTACAAAAAATATCGGAACAGAGAAATTCATGTTTTCCTTAAATTTTCTCTAATGATTAAAGTAGAAATTTGACTACTAGAAAAACACATTTTAACATGTACATACGTTGCATTTAATCGTATTTGTCAATCACATTGATATAAAAACATTAAAAACGACACATTACGAAATACCCGTATGACGTAACTAAGACGTTCTAATTCATAACCTTCCAATTTAACTGACTTCATTTCTCAACCAGATGCTTCAGATGAAAGTGACTCAAAAACTATTATTAACTTAAAACTCACAAAAATGACTCTTATGGCTACCACGGTAAAGTCTAAAACGTTAGAGTTAGCTGTTCTTTAGTGTTACCTTACCATCAGTCGCGTACCTTTCATTGAAATAACACCATAGCTCTCGCAAGATGAAAATGCGTCTAGACCGCAGGGCAGGAGGAGTCTAGGAGGTACCGCTGCGGAAAACATCATATTTCATACTGGCTTACCGAGCACTCTCACATATGCTGAATGCTTTCTACATGATCAAGGTTGCATAAAATGGAATCATTTTTGAACAGTAGCTTTCACATGGAGGTTCAAGCTAGAGGGATGAAATGTTTCAGTAAACTTTAACGGTAAAGTAGACGTCGTTAACTATATACATATAAATAAAATTGGAGTGTATGTTTGAAATATTGATATATCCGCTTTTTACTACATGCATGTGTATACATATGGTGCAGTGTATGCACCATAACATTTTACAACAATTTTTGACTGTCTATCTGCTTGTTCTGGCTAATATTTGAAATGGTTTGACCGATTTTGACGGACTTTTATCGGCAGGTAACTAATTTGATAAGGAGTAACTTAGAACACTAAAACAAAATAAAGTAAATACATTTTTGTTAAATTCCACGCAGACGAAGTCGCGGGCATAGCTTGTAACACATAAAGTTAACACTAAAACGTATTTATTTTTAATTATTTACTGAAATACCATTTATGTGTATAACTTATTTTATAATTATACTTTGTTCCGAATTCAAACACAGGCATTTTATTTTACTATTGTTCTTCCATCACTGCTTATGCAATATATCCAGTCGTCATTTCCTGGTCATACGTAGAACAGTTAGACGCTTAAGTAATTTTGTTCCGGGCAGTATACTTTTAAAATTCCTAGATAAGTAACAAAAACTTAGGAACAACTTTAACTTCCTATTGGCTCGATGTTAACTCCCAGCTAACTTATATAGCTCGAACTGTGCCAAAAGTAATCTTGAGCGCACCTAAATTAAACTGTTACAATGAACCTAATGATGTTACACGTTGATGTATAGATACTTTACTCGTAAGTAACCGATCTAATTAAGCCACTTATTTGGATATTAATTGCTATTGGCGAATATGTGGCGTCTGTACTACGAAGTTTACATTACTTTGGCCTTCATCGGCACTACAAGGTACCTATGCTCATTACACTTAATAAATAAAAAAAACTACCAACATAAATTAAAAATATCTTAAAAGAATAAAATAATAAATTAAGGACCTACGAATCATACTTTAAAATATAACATAAGAAATCTATATTTTTTTCTGTGAAATGAAAGCAGATGAGTATTCGGCATCACCGTGCAAAAAAATTGTGATTCGATGATCAGCTGAAATACATTTTCAATTTCATTCTGTGAAAGACAAAACTAAATATGTCTAAACTCCTACTAAAGATGGTGCATGTTTTTTATTAACAATAATAATCTATTTATTATCTTTAACATAACACAAATGAAAAACAACTTTCATTGCACATCACTTCACCATTATTGTAGGTTTGCAAAAGTAAGTAAATACAATAAAATGAGTAAAAATTGTTTATTCCTTTTACAAAATACTCAAACAATCCTTTCAGGGATAAAGACTGAAGTAACAAGATCTCTTAACTGAAGTACGTATTCAGCGCTGTTTGCTTACTGCCGCAGGAGCTGTCCGAGCGATGGCAAATATCGTTTAAGAAGTTTTAACTGAAACACTTTGATGGTAACTTGAATTGCGTTCAGCTCAAATTTTGCTAGTTGACTGTACAAAGACTTGGGAGTTGACATACGATACTAGAATGGCTAGAACAACATAAACTGATATAGAAAAACTATATTTTACTTGATAAATTTTATTATTGATATTTTTAAATAGAATAAAGCTGTAACTTTGCATGCTGCTAACAACAGCTGAATAATTAACCAATAATTGGCATGCAACTTTTATGTTGAGCATTGAATGCAATAAAAAATATTTTTTTAGGTATGACAGCACCTTCCAGCTAAACACCAATCGCACTAACTTATGGATGTTTCTGTGTGTACACAACACAATCAATAGTTGTGATTGTCTTGTTCCAATGAAGAAGCAGCCAACTTAAATCACATTAAAATGAAAGCACATTAAGATGTTTCATAGACAGTTAAAGTGAGATAGTATTCCATGGATCAAAATAAAAGTGTGTTCAAAAACTGTGTGGTCATAAAAATTTACCCATAACGGCCCATATTATGGATTTTTTAACTTATTTGAGATGTGATAACATCTAACGATTGATTGTTTAAAGAGTGGTAGCCAGCCTAGCCTTAAATTATACCACTATGCAAGATTATCGCCAGCGGTACACTGTTCAAAACCTACTGATTGGACTCGAAACTAATCATCTTTTATATAATTTCTACCACCCATTGCTCTTCACACTGAAACCCGAATTTGTCCAAATTGCCCAAATGTAAGTTGATGTTCCCTCCACTTCCTACTGGGTATCAAAGTTACTCGTAACAAGTACACGAACTATAAACAAGCGACGTAATCAAGCGCTGGCTAATTCCGCAGGTTAACGAGTCCCAGCCACTGACGATAAACGTGGCTCAATCTGGGCAAGCGCTCCTCGGAGCGCCCTCTGGGGACCGGTTAGAGAAAATTGAAGGTAAGTTGGGACTGTTTGCAAACCAAGCACATGTAAAGTAGCCGTACGGATTAATGTGAGTCCGTTTGCAATAGCATTACGTGTAGAACTATCTAGAATTATACTTCTCGGCTCATATATCCTAAGGGTTATGAGTTCGATTCCCAGCAAAGCAGAAATTTCAATGAAAAGTTCTTTTCTGTCCTTGGTGAAGGGTTTATGTGTTGTTGTCTAAGTGCTGTCCACAGATCCAATGCACAGACAAAATTACCGCTTAATTAGTTCAAATTACTTGTAATGCTATTATAAAATATATTTAAGATTAAGAAGGTACTAATATCCGTTAAAAGTATATAAATCAAGCACTAAACCGTTGCATTAACGTTAAATATTAAATATTATTAACTATTAAAGTAACCTCCCACTCAAACCTTCGGTTGCGACCGCCTCGGTATACTGTCTTATATTTTACGATACATTAACATCTTCAGCCAGTAACACTGGATGATAATGAAGGTAATATAAACCAGGAAATAATTAACGACCGCTGTGAAGGGCACGAGAACAAAACGATGTGGACACAAGGAATCCTTACAATGCATTATTTGATATCGCCATCAATGCTCCACGCGCGGTCGTAAACATTTTGTTTCGCGGTCGTTCGTGTTTTATGACCTTCAAAAGACAAATAGGATCAATGCGTATAACGCACTTCCCGAGTATTATCTAAGATTGGGAATATCTTGTCGCTTCTGAAAATATTTACTCTTTCATTTAGAATATATAACACACAAGAATATATAACAAGCGATTTTTTTTTAATTAAATGTTTCTCATGAATTACTCTACAGATTACAACATACAATTTAGTTTTACCTGTCCATCTGTAATATATATCTGTGTGTAATATAACTAAAGTAAGTTAAATTTGACCCTTTTCTCAGTGCACGATTGAACTGAAATTTTGTACATATATGTATATTTAAATCGAATCTCAACAATGTAATGGGTTTACAGCTAGGCAGATGATGAACACGCAAGATGGTCAAGGAAACATTAAAATAAAAGGACACAATTTCATTGAGTTTGGACTCGATTTATTTGTCCTAAGTAGTACTCTGGTCTTTGATGACATCTAGAGACTGATGATGAAGCCAGAGGGTAGGTAAAATGAAAGCTTATTTTGGTTTTTTAAAAACCACAATTTCGATCAAATTTATAAAATTCATTACAGTCAAACATACGAAAATTTGGTTTATTATTATAATCATTTAAAAGTCTTTAAAGTATTAAAAATATTTGTTGTATATGTAGTCGGTGAGATAAATGAAGCGTTTTTCTGACTTATGACTGTCTGCTTCGGCCAGGAATCGAATTCTGAATCCCTCATGTGACAGATAGAGTCACGACGAAGTGGACTTCCGAACTCTATATTTATACCCCTGAAGTATGATAATCACCCAAATAAATTTCAGGGAAAACAAGGTAAACCTTAAGAGTAAAAGGATGACCCACGCCTGTGACTTATAGCTCGGCGAAGACCTTTGACTAAATTATCGAGACAGGGCTGCTTTTTTGTAATGTCGATATCGACACTTCTTATTTTGAGGCTACCATTTAAACCGTCTTTTGTAAGCTCATAGAAAAAAAATACTAAATTTAAATATCACTAAATTCGAAAAATAAGCTGTCTATACAAATATAAGTAAAATATTTTGTAACGGTCACGTTATTAATAATTTAACAGTTGACCGGATGTTCAGTGGTAAAAAGTCCAAATTGCGTAGGAAGTTACATTGTCTTTGAAAATTCCACTCTCGTAATATTGACAGTTTTCTCACGATTTTTGCAGATAAGATAAACACCCCTTGAAAATCATTTTTATGACATTCACAAACTTTTCAGTAGGTACTACCGCAAGAATATTAAAACCAAAAGATTTCACACACGATAATATTTAATATAAAAAAATCAATTTCAAAAAGGGAACTACCTAAAGTGGGAACTGACCGTAGCAACAGTGACGTGACAACCCTATAACTCACACGCCACCACATTAGGGTCATCACTTTTGGACTCCCACGTGAGACCGTGTGCTGGTAAGGTTATTTTCAAACGCACGAAAACAAACCTTAAACCTTACGTGTTAAAGTTTAGTTTAAAAAATACAAATTAATTCAAAGTGTGTAAGATAAGATCTATCAGACCATTCGTCTCAAAAGCAAGTAAGCTTTATTACAGTGAAATAGAGTTGACTTTAGAGTGCTCGGTATGTCTCAGGCTATATGGTCTCATTTGCATCGGACATGAGAGATTTGTTTCTGTGACACCTTCGTTTTCAGAAAGCAAGGGAATTTTTGCTATGTGACATTTGCCAGATTTTTGGAGATAGTTATTTTTACATCACAATCATGTAAAATCGCGGAGATAAAATGATGAAATAACTTTTTGATTATTTGATAAGCTGACGTCACGCCTTGAATCACATATATATATATTGTTCAAGTTATATATATATATATATATATATGTATATGTATATATATAAGTTGAACAAGATTTGATCAAACGTTTAAAAAATAGGTACTGATAAGAGCACTTAAAACAAATAACATCTTACCTTTACTATGAAAGTAGGTGAGACTAATAAAAATCCCGAGATGGTGATTCGCGCGAACTGATCTGCTCCGTATATTACAGATAGTCTGTATTATACTAATTAAAAAATATAAACTAATCCTGCCCTTTCTACGTCAGTTAAGAGTTTTAGTTTCTTAAAATCACAAGAAACGGGGCTAAGTTTCCCTGAGAAGGAAAACTATTGTAATAGAGAGTTTATAGCAATGCGAAATTAATCAGCTAAGTCCAAATGCTTTTTTTTTGTACGAGCAATGTCATTGATTAGGTTAAGTACCCACTAGCTTCCCTATTCATAATAGTAAGTAATATTTACTGAATTTTGAAGAATGCCCTGTTAAAGTTATAGTTAATTACATTTCATGTGTTAAGTCGAGTATTTGTAATATTTTTTATACATGCCATCTACAAAACATTCACCACAATGAGTACTATCGAACCTTTTCTTGAGGTAACACACCCTGATACGGAAAAAGGCTGTGATGGTGTCCTCCCGCGACGTAGATGAACTCAGTACCTACCACCCAGTTTAATTTCGACAGTACCCACTCATTCATGGTAGTACATGCTGGCATGGCCACCAGCATCTTTTTTAAAATCGACCATGAAAGGATTTTCATATATTTCGGTCGCGATGCCGAAGACTTAGAACACGTTTCATTTGGAAACGCATCAGTGTTGCCATTGATGTTAAATATTAATGCCAATACAATGTGTAAAGGTTAACAATCGATGTCAGATAACAGCTGCTGATTTGTCAACAACTTATAGTTAAGTAATACATAGTAATATAATAAAAAAGTTAAGCTTTAAGCCGGTACAGCGGTGGTAGAACTCGACACAACTAGAAACACTAAACATATTTTCTCGACAATTTCAAAGCCTCGCTCACAGCCCCACAAAGGCACGGCGCATAAAGGAAGCTGAAAGAAAAGACACACAGTACTATTTCAATAGTAAATAATTTCAACGGTTCTCTGGGTGCGGTTATATACCAGTAGAGATACTTGTTTTAAAATAATAATTGTGTTCAAGTTTGGTAATCGTAACTATTTTGAAGCCTTTTATACTTCAATATTTTGATAATTAAGGACGTCAGTTAAAATCAGCCGAGAACGTATCAACAAATCTACTAATACATATGAAAGGGCAGTGGCAACAACTCTTTATCATATGCCAGTCCGCTTCTACGCAAGTACTTGTATACTATATAAACAGTATTAATACCTACCTACTACCATAATATATTTACTGTAGCTAATTAAATAATAATAACCCCAGTAAGGTCCTAACCTACGCGTTGCTAAATAAGAATCACTTCACTCAGTTCACTCACTTCATTGAGGTGGCACTCTGCTTATGTTTATCAATGTATTCTTTCAACTGTTATAGTGTACATCTTGTTGGTGCAATTATTATAAATAAATAAATACAACAAAATGTACCCTATGTCCGTCTCCTAGTTCTAAGCTACCTCTCCACCAATTTTTGCCAAGTCGGTTCAGACGTTCGTGGGTTATAAATAGTGTAACTGACACGATTTCCTTTTATATATATATATATAGAAAATGACACCTGCTTACCGGATCACAATCGATGTGTATATAGATGCACCCACCTTCAACTCTAACGGCTCAGGCGGAAGGCCAACACCCACTCTCGTCGGAACGCACCTATCTGCTAGGAACGCCGCCAAAGTGACCTGTCACTGTGTTCTCTCGCACCCCCGCACCCCCCGCGCCTCCCTCTACTGCACTCGCTTTTCTATTATTTCCTCGTGTTCACTAATAGACAGACTTTGGAATTATGGCTAAGGTCAGAATTGCGCAACGAACGGACAAGGTACCTGACTAACTGGTCCATATTGCCTATGGATACAGTAATACAACAGCCATCATCGATTATCGGCAAAGATGATAGAAAGAACACTAAAATGTATAGATTCTGAAGCCCCTCGTTGAAACACGACCAGTCGATTGCAAGGTGACCCAAGCAAGAGTGAGGCAGCATATAGGCTTCAAGAATAAATAATAATACCATTAGTCATATAATTTATATTAACATCGATAATAAACATAAATCTTACGCGAAGCCCTACTACAAGCAGGATCGACGGCCTTGCCTCTCACGGTGCCCTGGCCTGAAGAAACATGTAATAAAAAGCCTCAGTAACCTAGACCTCCCTATAAGGGCCAAAAAAATTGCTTTCAAAAGATATGTTGTTTTAATACCTCACAACGTGGATTAGTGCTTATTTCAGTGTCCAAGTAGTTTTCTCATATAAAAACGTAAATAAATTATTTAAGTTCTCTCCCGAAGTCGAAATCACTCCTTACTGTTTTACAGCAAACGATCACTCATCCAACTTCTGACCTGATCCAATATTCCTCTCCGCCAATCACAATTGACATAATTGAATAGGCTACGACCGCATTTTCCCAGAATTACTTGGACTGTGGCAATTCTTCAAACATTTTCATTGTGCTATAACAAAGCTATGCTTTCTATTACACAATAGTCTGTACTCCATCCAGAATATAATTTGGCAACTGCAAAAGCCATTCTATATTATTAAAGCACTCCTGAAGCATTCGCTATTATTCGCACAGTACCTGTTGTATGGCGGTGGACGGCCTGCCAAATGGCCGGAGCCAGCCAAATTAGATCATCAAGGTTAATACGCCGGTAGCGATGTGCGGTTAGGGACGCTCGTTTGTATCAATTATTATTATCGTAGTTAATGTACGTTTTTATGACATGTTATCCCACTGCTGGGCTCGACCTCGGCTCACATATTGATGATATATCCATCAAGTTGTAGTACATTGTGGAGAATGTGAGTTTTTTATAGTTTATATAACGGAGAATATTTTAACGCTCAGTGTGCGTAGTGCTGATACTAAATCAGACTATTTTCCTTAATTGAGTAATAAGTTGTAAAATTCTCCATCAACCAAAGACATCATCGACGCGTATGCCAAAGAAACAATATTTCCTTAATACTGGCCAAACGATTCTAAACCGAAAACACGTAAAAACCTCTCACAACTCTCCTTAGCCTTATAAATAGGTCAATAAAGTGCACCACACACACCCACTGTTTGTGGTTCTAGTTGGTATAAAGCAACATAGAAACAAAATCAACCTTTGATTTTTTGTAGAGCATTTTGCTAAACAACTTATAAGGGCACGAAGTGGTTAGTGGTTGCTGGGTTCTGTACCACTCCGTATAACCCCGCCCGTATGGTATTGGTTCATGCTGGTAGGGTTTTTATTTCTGAATAGGAGGCATTTCTGTAACACCTGAAGTAGTAAATGAATTTTATTGCTACTTTTAGTGCTGTGAAATTACAGTAGTTATTTGGTTTTAGTAAACATCTTAGTTTAGTTATCTTTTCGGCTGCGAGCCAGAGATAAAGTGACACCTACGTGTGAATTCGCATTTAACGACATTCGGCGCGACACTGCGGGTGCAAGGAAGATATTCCGCGCTGAACGAACTAAGCGACAAATATCTTAGATATGGAGTTAGACTGGGGTTAAACATCTGATTTAATTTACCAGTTTACCTTTTTAATCTTTTCACTTATCAATGATATTTCCAGTTACAATTTTAAATACAAAATGCGAGCGATGCGATACACTAATTTACTTTTTGAGATATGAAAAAAGGTTTTCATTTTTTAATCAATATCAACTTCTCCTGTGTTTCTATAGTAATATCATAAATGTGAAAGTGTGTTTGTTTGTCCTTCTTTCTTGGTGCGACGGAACATACTTGTGATATGATTTTTTCGGACATAGTTGAGAAGATGATGATTACTATAATCCTATAGTATTCAAATAATTAAATCGTCGAATTCTTATTCCAATAAATAGATTTAGAGATGTTATTGATAGAAAAATGGTTTAGCTTCGGTCTATTGCCTTACTTACTATATCTTAAAATCCCCAGTTCGAAATGATGATCCCAATGCCTAGACAACAGTAAAAATAAATCTTAAAACCATCGTATAGCATTCAAAATCAATTTGACATTCTGTATTCAAACTAATAAGTATAGAAAACGTTACAAATGCCAACATCGCTTGCTCCAAGGAGTTTGAATACAAACGACCAGGTATATTTAGCTACAGCACGTATGTTGTCATCGAGGGGTTACAGGTCAAGCAGGAAGCATTTAAACTCGCGCATTACCTGACGTTCGATATTCAACCATAACTCCTATGGTCGAAGGATAACTTCTGCTTGACACTATTTAATATTCATGGTCTTTAATAAACATATTCGTAACACATATTAGATACAAAATTTAATTTCCTATACTTCTCCGAATAAAATCTATATCAATACTAAATGTCAGCCTCCTACGTGAATGCATTACTCTCGTTTAGGGGTAAAAAGGTTATCTTTTAGTTCAGCCTTAAATTATTTCTACGTTGTAAGAAGTACAAGAAAACTCGCAAGACAAAATGTACACATACATTTCCTGGGGAAACTTGTTTATTTGTCGCGAGAGGGCGCGCCCGTAGCACCTATCAGCCGCGGGAACGGTGCCAACGTGACCTGCACGGCTGCACCGTATCCGTATCCGTACGATGCAGATACACTCACTGACTGTCTTATTACATGCGCTCTGTTTTAATGGAAACTTTAAACTCTTTATGTATTCTTATATACGATGTCCAGGCACAAGGATTCCCTGCATCACGGGAAGCATGGACAACACAAATTATACGTGACAAAACCCATAGCTCGATAACAATAATTTATGTGTCAAAAAGATATTAGCCCCGGCCGAGAATCGAACTCCGGACGCCTTGGATCACGTCCTCACAATGGCGTATGAATTCGTCTATATGATTTAATTTTGTAGGCATCACAAGTTTAAAATTTAATGACTCCGTAATTTCAACGATAATATTATATTCATCCGTAATTTTGATTTCCAAACAAGGAGAATATTAAAGATAATTCAAGTACAGAGACATCCAAAGATGATTCAAAAACGAATCACGCTCTTCACAAATCTAAATAATAGTTATGTTAAATATGCGTAATATTTCTGATAAAATCTGACACAATTTAACTGAACATATCATTTAAATGTAACGAATTTTATTTCATGTAAGTAGCTGAGAAACGAACAGACAAGCCAGCTGGTCATAAATGGTCACAAACCGTACTATGAGGTTCTCGCCTACTTCACTCTATTTTCTTGAACAATGCCGAAGACAAAAATGTGAATACGAACATTTAATTCTTTCTTTATATTTCACTGTGAGGCCTCATAGTGTTGTATGGGGATACGGGGATTAAAGTATCATTAATGCGTTACCAGCCAACAAAGTCAGAAAAGAACTTTCAATCAGGTTCCAATTGCTCTTGGGAAGCTTCGAGACAACCTCTCACCTCACAGCAGAATCCGTGACTTATAATGAACCTAACTTATAATAGTAATTAATAAAACATGATTCACCTTAAAGAACATTTAGTAACGACAGTAAATATTCCGAAGGAAATAAACCTTCCGAGAGAAATATCACCGATTTCGACAGATCGACCATTACAATTAACTACTGAACGAAGATAAACTCGAACTGCTGCGTGTACAAAGTGTTCCGTATAAACATTATGTATGCCATAATATGATTAATCAGGACCGGTCTGAGTGGCGCAAATTAGGGGAGGCCTATGTCCAGCAGTGAACCTGATAAATAGATGGATAGAATAATTTTAATATATATTAGTTTTAATTAAATCAATTATCGGATATTATTTTACATTGATTTCGCTGTACATTTTTTATTTGTACCATTTTTCCCTTTCTAATATTTTATTGAATAGGTAGTTCATCATTCGACTTAAACTAGGTACCTACTATAACCTCCATTTTATGTATTAGAGGTCAGTTTTTAATGTTCTATAAATTAAAAAGATATAAATAATTTCCATGAGATACGAAAAAGCTGTAATCATCAATTACTATAATGTTAACAGAACGTCCACTAAGTTTAACCAGGAGAGATACATTTCCATGGATAAAAAGTTTTCTTCAGTGACCAGATCGTTTTTATTTGTAGTCATTGTCCAATCACCCACATTAGCTTGCCGAGCATGAAGTGAATCAGGAGACAAACAGACAAACAAATAGGTTTGAATAAGGAAAAACAAAAGCAACATGATAATGGCATCGGCAAGTATTAAATAAATAGATACCAACCAGCTTTGGTTTTGTATCAGCAATAAGCGTAATTGAAACTTCATTTTATCATCACTGTATGTTTGTACTAGCCCATCCTCAACCATAGGTCAGTTGAGTACTCCAGTAAAACAATGGACTGTTTGGACTCAAGAGTATATTACAAAGCACTTCACGCTACACTTATACAAACTCCGCGATACATTCGTAAGCGTGATTTAGAAATTTGTTCAATGCCATCTATTGGTGCATCGACATTACCTTTACATGACATCGACATGACATTACATTTTATACACTGTATTAAGTTATTCCTTGCCAA
>DWPA01005031.1:0-12241 GCA_018251375.1 Calpodes ethlius | reverse complement strand
CGACGTGTATGCGACTCGCGAATGTCAAACTTTCGATAGAAGAGTTGAGATAACATTATTGATCACTTAAAATTGAGAGTGGGATGAATATGGAGTCAAGTGTATTACTTTATATTTAGAATGTGATTTTTGAATTAATTTTACTGAAATAAATTGTTTAATTTTGAGAGATAATTAAAGGAGATCTTACACCATTTCAACAAGGAGATTTTCTCCTTAGTAAAAATGTTACAGTTATTATTGAAATTTACAAATACTTACATCGAAATTTTACAAATGTCTTGAGTCCAATGCAAAGAAAATCTGTCATATAAATAATTTCATACAAGAATTAACTTAATAAGCTAGCAAATTAGAGACACATCTATATTATAAAAAACATGTGAAAACAAGTTTATCCTTTGAAAGAATTAAATGTGTTTGAGATAATATGTTTGATTACTTGTGAATGGTGTTATGGGCATATAAGGTGTATTGTATCCCAATAATGTAGTAACAGTCATTATTACATAGTTCACTTTATGTAAACTGTCATATTTATCCCACTACTCTGAGTGATTCAAGCGGTAATATCATGGAATAAGGATAAAAAGAAGTGTCATGCATCGAATTTATTAGCGTTTTTTCTGTTCTTCAGCTCAAAAGTAACATAGTTCTATAGTAATCTCATCTCGCGTCGTATTTGAAGGTCTGGGAACTACTGAATGTCTTATCATCTACTCCAGCGCCAATCAGTGGAGGAAATATTTCATTGAATTTTAAGTGAACGTAATTAAGGTTTTAATTAATATCAAAAATGTATAGTTGAGAAAAGAAAGTAATCTTTTTATAAAAACAAAATAATAAGATCATATTTTGTTACTAAAACAGTTATATTGGTGTTGATGAGATAATTTGGAGTTATTAAGTGATGTTGGTCAGGTCCTTGACACTTCTTTGCGTATCCTGATTCTATGTGTGACACCCCTTGACTCTGTATGCTGGCAAATGCGTTATTTTCTGAAAAATCACTTGAAATATATCAACTAATACTTAAAAAGACAGAGACAGAATAAGTTCGATTAATATTGAAATTCGTCATTGAATGCAGTCAAACTAGTTTGTAATAATTCCTCGTGCAATTACCTACATGGCATTTTATACAATCTTTGGATTTCGTTATTGAAATTAACTCAAGATCATATTTTTATTTTTTTATTTAAGCTGTGAAGAAAGTGGTACATGGTTGTCGATCACTAAGGTGGTTATAAGGTGTTTTATTAAATTTCTCGGCACACTAACAACTAATGTCATGTGGTCCTGCTCTCCCACTGAGTTTGGTTATAGAATATCAGTGTGTCAAAGCATTATCCTTTACGATTTTAATGTGATTGCTCAAAGAGTGGTAACGGATCATTTTGCAAATTATTGAGCATACATAAATGTATCATAATATGTTTTAGTTTTATATACATATATATAAAAAGAAAATGTCAAAAGAAAATTCTATTTGAGATTGGTTAGTTGAAAATTATGTCGCTATGATGATTTGGATATTTGGTTAAATTTTAACCATCCCATTACTAAACTAAACCTATAAGATTTAATAATTTATTTAGGAGTAATGTGTGTGGCAAGACTTATTTGATACATTAAATATCATCTAGTATTAGCATTGGTTATAGATGTCCTTTTAAAACAAAGCTGGTGGCAGCGACAGGTGACACATTAACCTATGTCACAACATCTAGGGTGTGGTTACATTTGCCTACAAACAATATTAGTAATAATAAATTTTAAATTAATATGCTAATTTTAATTAATAAGTCTCTTGGTTAAAATGCCTGTTAGAGATCACACATACTTTGTGTGTGTTTAAAGTAAAAAATATGTTTGATCTGACCCAATACCTATATACAATAGTTAATTTTTTATCAAAATTATATTTTTTCAATAGGGTTCGATTCCCTTGAAAATTCGAAGGTTTCTTTATTTCAGCAATTGGTCTCAATTCTAATAAAATTCAGTCAATATGTCCCTTTTAATAAACTACTAATTAAATTAATGATTGATTTATCCATTTCAGGATCATTATGTTAAATAGTTTATTGTAAAAATAATTTAATTATTCTCAACTGACAGCCAGCTTCTTCTCATTGCTGGCGTCATTGGGTGGCAAAATTGTGAGATGCCGTTCTATTGTTCTTAAAGATTTACTCATAATTAATACTTGATATTGCTCATGGCTATTTGGTTTGAAAAAAAAATGAGCATTTTTATAAAAACATATGTAAGGATTTGATATCATTTTAAAAATTCAGTTTTTTAAATTCATTTATAAGAATGAATATATACTAAGAACATATGTTCTTCAAAGTTAAATATTTTTCATAGCTGATATTTTATTAAAAAAATTGAATCCATAGGAAAAGAGGTCTATTGATATGATATGAAGCTTTTGCGTTTTTACTTCAAATTAAGATCTCTAAATATATATTGAAATGACTATGACGTCACGTCATCGCTTAAGCGAATTGGAATATTTATTTTGTGCTGTCAATTTAGGAACTTTTGACTTTTAACTTTTTGATATTTTCTTTTCAATATTTTTGTACGTGATGTAGTTGAAGGATTTCTCAATAGTTCTTTCGTCACAAACTTTTCACTTTGTACTCCAAAAAAAAAATTTAATAAAAAAATATTTAAGTTCCTTGCTACGTTACGAACAAAAATACAGTTTAAATATGAATACTAAATAAATTTGAATTAGCTGAACTTTTTACGTAATACAAAATTGTAAAATTGTAAATTTTTCAGTTTGTTCAGAATTGATAATAGAATATTTAAATCGTTGTAATGTTTTTTTTTATACAATTTTACCATTTTGTATAAGGTATTTAATTAAATTTCATGTGATTGATTCAAACTTTTATCCAAACTTAACTGTTTTACATTATCTGTGTGTTTTGATGCGTTCGTGATTCGTGTCTGTGCTGATAACTCGATTTAAAGTAACATTAAATGACTTCTAATTTCACGTTATAAAAACTTTCAACCTCAAATTTAACCCCTTTCTTAATGACTACATGAAATTGAGATTGCACTTGTATCGTCAACAAAAATCTTTAGTACATAGATATCGATCGCTCAGCGCCGGCACGCACTCACAGGCGCGTGCGGTACGCAAAGTACGGCTCTAGATGCTATATAACGAAACATTCAGCCACTATATAGTACATCTAGACATCTAGGTACAGCACTAGCGCCGGAGTTACATTTGTGGGTGTCGGTAGTGCGGCGAGGGCGGCGCGGGCGGGCGGCGGCGGCGGCGCGGGGGGGTGGCCACTGGATGATGATAACGGGAAGTTAATGCGTAGATGTTGCCCGCCGTTAACGGGATGCGTACGCGACGATACTTGGAATTTTGCTTTGAACTTGGATTTTGTTAGGCAATGTGAGTGTTATTGTACGGTTTCTATAGTAGTTTTATTGAGGTTTTACAATTCCATTTATTAGTAACGTAATTATAACTAAAATATAATTACGATATTTTCGAATCAAGGTTATTGAAACATTTTTTTTTCATTACTCTTTGATGACATGGAAACTTTTGAAAAGCAATTATTTATTAACAATTTTTGGGGGACACATGTCTATAGATTTGAATTTGTGGAAAGTTAAATGTTTTTCGTGTCAATTGTCTCGAACTGGCCTGTTACTGATTGAGGTTGATTATTGATGTGTTGTCATCGGAATTTACCAGTTAGAAGATAATTAATAGAACCTTCTTAAATTTAGAGAAAAAAATGCAATTGAATTATAAATTAGTATTACAAGTATTTCAAATCATTAAGAGATTTATTGATGAAATAACTCATGCCCATATTGTCTCTATTTCAAATCGTCCAGTGGCCACCCCGGTTCGAGAAAATACATAAGGTTAGAAATAAATTTAAGACAGTTCAACTACATTTACCTCCTAGGGGCGTGGCTTGACCCGTCCGTTGTCCAATGGTGAGTCGGCAGTACATGATGAATAATATAGTATATTCCCATACAATCTTATAATACAAATTAATATATCGCAAACCGACACTGACTGACGGACATACCACATCCTGAAACAGTGGGCCTGCAAGCATGAACATTTGTACAAGGGATTCTTGTTTAGTGTCGATGAGCACTAAGCATTTTAGAACATTCATTCGTTAAAGGGGGTCAACGCGGGGTAAAGAATAACAATTCCGCGGACTAACCTCAGTATTCATAAACAATACTATGATGTCTCACAGTGAAATAGAAAGAGAGAATCGAGTCGTATTCCCGTCTACTTCTCTCTAGTTTATTGAACAATGCCAAAGGCATATGGGAATAGGAATAATCGATCAATTCTTTCAATTCCACTGTGAGACCTCATAGCAATGTTTGTGAGTACGGGGTTATGTCGCCAGCTTGTATCAAAATATTTCAATATGCATGACTTTCGTAAAATATGAAAAATCGCTTTGTAATCAAAGATTATTTTTGGGTGATGGGTTGTCGTAAATGAAAAACTTGGCGCACCTAATGTTTAGTAATTTTTTTTTTCGTATTTAAAGACGAAGTTATTCCTGTAATATAAATTCTTGAAATTGAGTTAGAATTTTGAAACTAAATTTTAATACAATAGTAAATATTAAAACAGTATTTGATCAGTCAAAGCGATAATATAATATTGTTGTAGCGATAATTAATGATTATTTCTTTTTCAGGTTTATATTTTATATAAATTTGTGTCGACAAAGATTTTTTTTTAATGATAGGCGAATTAATTAGGCCCGATTCAAAAACTACTGGACTGATGTGTTTATGTGTTTATTTTTTGATGTAGAATTTATATTCGCCTATTACTTTATAGAGGATGTTGTTTTAATTATTTAAAAAAAAATCTTTGTTGACTTTGATTTGAAACTTAGTTATATAATTTTTTTTGCTTTTGAATATCGGAAAATTATATAAAAGTAAAGTTAAAATATACATAATTGAAGCATTAATTTGAATAAGCTTGTCAAAAATGTAGAATTTCAATGGATTTACCAGTACAGTTTTGATAATGTTTAATTGAAATGAATAATTAATAAATATTTTGTAAATAAAAGACAATTCAATGAAAACAGATTTCACGGGTGAAATATATGTAGATATTTAGTTAATTCATAGTAATCTATAAATAGTTTTAAGTTGGTTATAAATTATTAATACCATTTTAATATGGTATATTTGAGCGCCAAAAATTTATCATAACAGACAATCTAAATATCTAACAATATTTTTGCTACAACTGACTAGACTTTGACGAGTCTGTGACGTGGGGGTTCGGGTTCGATTCCCGGCCAATCAATCGTCTGGGTGTAACAAGATTGTGTAAGTGAGTCACTTGATGGTATGTGGTTGCTACCGATCACAAGTTATGATCGTATCTATATGACGGTACAAGCTAGCAGCATCTCTAACATTGCAAACGAAACACTTAAACAGCCTTGCATTTGAATTTACTTCTAATATTATGTACAATTGCCTTAAAAATTAAGCGGGGTCACTAAGGTCGCAGACGTCACTATAAGTCACAATAATTTTTGGCTAGTAGTTGCTAAGAGCTTACACTTATATATTATTATAGACTTTATTCTTAGACGTCGAATGCGTTGCTCAACGTTTGAACTAAATGATGGTACGATCAGTAATTTTGTTGGCATCGTATCTGTTTCTACTGAGAAAAAAACTAAGCTGAATTTCCACCAGAGATGTGCGAGGGCGCGAGGCGACGTGCGAGGGAAGAAGTCACCAATAGAATTATGTCATTACGCAAGTCAAAAAAAATGACTTAATTCTATTGGTTGTTTGTTTTCCTCGCTCACCGCCTCGCTTCCTAGCATATCACATTCTTAACAGCTTTTTGTTTATCAGTGTTACATCTATGCTGTTACGAGTGGTAACGTGTTTGTGATCGACTACAAACAGAGTATATATTTCTATTTCTTTTTTTATGTTACCTGTTTCACACAGATCAGTGTGCTTGCTCATATTGCATGTGGTAATTTTAAAGAAGTTTACCACCCGTAAGGTCTGTTTTCTATTTGCTTGCGAATCAAATTTTTTATAGACAATTATTGAAACGATTTTTTTTTTTCCAAATGACTGACGGAGTTCGAGGCGTAGCCAATAGAATCATTGATTGATTCGTTGTTAGTAAAATATCTTAACTCGTTTCTTTGCGAATAATAATTTTATAGGTCTTTTTAACATTGACTTTCTGGTTTGATGTTCGGCAATATATTAGTAAAAAAACAATGTTATGTGTATGAAAAATTATGGTGGCACGTTTTACCTCCCTGAAAAATATTTCACGAATAAATTTTTCATAATAAAACTTAATCAAATAAGTCAAATTTGTTAGCAATCTTGTTATAGCAAAAATTTGAGTAACTAAATCCATTAAATATAGTTTCATAGCGAAAATGAGGAGTTCCTTTCGCCATTTCTTATCCTCCGTGTCAAGACGCGTTTTTGAAGCAGTGTTATAATTAAATAAATAGAGAATTGTAAATTAAATTCAAAATTTTAATTTGGAATGAAATCATTCGTCATTTTGGATAAAATACAGTCAAGTTTCAAATGTTTTCATTATTTCAAGGTACTTACAGCTTTCCTCTACCTCCAGTCGGTCCTTTAAACTAATCAATATTGCCTTCCAGGGACTAATCAATTGTTTCCTTCCACAGGCGCTAATCAATATGTTTCTCATTTTCAGCGTGTATTATTTTTTTATTTGCCGGCGAAAGCGTTAGGGGGCGCTGCGGTTCGTGTAGTCGTTCAGTGGTGTTTTTTTTATCTTAGTACATAATCAAAATGCATGTAAAGTTTTGAGCGTTAATTACCGTGTTCATAAAATTAGTTTCCTATTTATTCACATTATTTATTATTCATTTTACTATTGTTTAAAAAATCCGTGTTGTGAATTTCATGCTGAAAATTTTTAATTTGAAAAAAATTACGATACAATTAAACATTAACTCACACGTTATGTCTCATTTAAAAAAAAAAAAACAAGTTACTAGAAAAAATCTGTTTTCCACTTATGAAAATTAAAAAAGTAATTAAAATTTTTAATTTCGTATATTTGGGCTCAAGAAAAGACTTCCAAGTCTTTTGAAATATAACGGTGTTCCTATTAACAATTTTCCTCAACACCATTTCAAACAGCTCTTCATAAAACGTGATTCACGCTCAAAATGTGCAATAACGGTACAAATTAATTATTGATGATCACAAACACTCCTGAACGACCGCCGCGGCCGCGACACCCCTCCTCCGAGCGCGCCAAACTCTACCCCCTCTCAACTATCTCTGTCTCCTTCTAGGTCAAGACAGACTTCATAGCTCTGCTGAAGGAGAAGGCGGTAGACCGCCACGCCCGTTGGGCCGAGGCCAAGAAGAAAGTAGACGGCGATGCAAGATACAAAGCCGTGGAGAGTAGTACGCTAAGAGAGGACTATTTCAGAGAGTACTGCAAATTAGTTAAGGAAGAGAGGAAAAAGGATAAGGACGGGAAAGAGAAGGGTGAGTGGAATTGAGTTGGTAGTTTAGTAGGAGAATATTCGTGTTTGTATACGGAGGTTTGTGGGACGGTTAATTACGAATTTAATACTCCAAACCAGTTGCAATATATTTAATTTATTTCGAAATTTCGTAAGATTTAATGGTCGTCACTCATCTACAATTCCGGCACACGACCGCCGCGCTTGGTCCGCTTGCGAGCATGGCGGTCCGATTAGATTGCGGAGTTGATTAGCTTGTAAAGACAGATGTCCATGTAAAGAATTTCAAACGTACGCCTACGGGACAAGTTATACTGGTTCAGTGCTGGGGTTTCAAGATGAATGAATATTTTTGTAATTTTTAATTGACTCAGTGGTGGTAGTGATTCATTTATTTTAATATTATTATTTTATTTCATTGTCATTGTGTTTGAATTAGACGAGGAATGTATGTTTTGTGATGTCCTAGTTACTAACAATAACATTTTAACTTTTCTAGAACGCGATCGAACAGTGAGTAAAAAGGAAAAGAAGGAAAAAGACAAAGACAAGGAAAAGGAGAAGGACCAAGACAAAGAGAAGGAAAAAGAGAAACCTAAGGAGAAGGAGGGAAAGAAGGAGAAGAAGAAAGACAAGGCGGAGGTGAGTACTGTAAGGATAATTCAGATATTTTTTATAGCTTAGGAGCAAGGTGATGGAATTGGGTGGTCTGGTAGTTTAATATTGTTCTTCTTAGGTCTTCTGTTCACTTCTGTTGGCAACGATTGCATTTAACTGATGATTATTCGTGAATTTGTTGCTAAAAGAGTTAAACTTCATAAAACAACAAGTGAAATTGTTAAAGTAAAAGTAAAGAGTTTTAAAGCAAATTTAAAACTTAGTACGACAGAGAAAACCCTAAAACGGGACATTGAAAAAGTCACTTCTACAAATTAATTTAAATTTTAATTTAATTCTTATCACAAATCAATTTAGTTACGATTATTTTAATGATATATTATGACATCGGCGTCGGGATAACGATTTAATTTTGAATTAGAGGATTAGATATTCATTATATGGTGTGAGATTAAGATCACTTTCACACCGCGACCTATTGGAGGAAACTTGGGTTACTAACAACCTATTGTTATTATAATGAAATTATTTTAATGATCTCGATGTAAGACTTTTTAATGATCATTGTTATGGGAGTTTGTGATATTCTCTTTGGGTGATTTGGTTAAAGTTGGGAATGTGTTTATGTAGAAATTGGCCAGTTAATGCAGGAAGTGATTATCGTATTAAATAAAGTTATTGAATAGTAATTTAAAATAATATATGCATGCAATTTAAAATCAAAATTTTAACAAAAAGAAATGTAACCGACTTCAAAGAAATATTATTTTAAAAGAACTATTATTCTTTACTAAAAATTATAGCTGAATGTAATAAAATCTCTCTCTATATTATGTATACGTATATATATTATTGGAGTAGTTCCTGACTCAAAGATCCCATCATCAGAACTAAATATTGATAAAAATGAGGTCAATATGGAACTACCTAACATTGAAAAAAATTTACAAGTTTACTTATTGCGCTAATGTAGATAAGAAAAAAGTAGTCACGCTGTACAGTATTTTTTACTACCATTCTTTCTTTTCCACTAATAACTTCTATAGTTTATACTTTTATTAAATGTTCTATGGTGTCAAAAATGTAAGCTCATGACAATTGAATTATTGACGTTAAGTGAATATGATACATGTTTGTTAATTGAATTCCTAGTGATTTGACATGTTCATTAATTGAAATCACTAGGAATTCAAATAACAAACATGCATCCATTGATATTTTGTTTTATTGAAAGGTGGTCCTTCGTTTTTTTGAAGTCGGTTAAAAATTCTAAGCAAACATGTGTGATCGTGTTTTGTTTTTTAGGATGTGAGTGTTTACGAGTATTGGTTTAACAATGTGTTCTTTGTAGTACTCGGAAACGGTGTATTATTATTATGTCGATGTTGGTTCTGTGAGCGTACCTGCGCGGGACACGAATGAATTTATTTTTGTATTTTTTTTTTACAATTGGTCAGTTGTTTCTTTTTTTTAATTCACACAATATAGGTGAATGCTTTGCGCACGTGGGGGTGAGGTGGGGGATTACCATGTTTTGTGCTTTTGGATTTTAAGACTGGTCAGGTGCAATAAAAAAATATATAGTCGTTGAATTAATTATGTTACGAATAAGTTTGTTTTATTTAATAACAGCAACTTTCAACCACTAATCAAAACCATTGCAAAACCGGACATACTGAAATGAATTTGTAGTTGGGAGGATATATCGGAGGTTTTAGTAGCTTGGGGATAGATGGTTCTGTTGTCGCTCTAGGTTGAGTTAAATATACAAAGTTAAGTATTAGTTTATGTTTTACGTCTCAGTAAATTTATTATTATTTGCTTTGTAGTAAGTCATCTTGAGGAAACCAGTATGAGAGTTCTCTGTTATATTCTCGTAACTGATTTTCTGGCCAATGTTCATTGGATTAATGTGATAGAATAGTTATAAATATTTTATTCCGATTCGAGGCTCGGGCTGTGGGATGGATGTGTGTCGAATAATGTGTTGAATTTGTTTATTAAATAACTCGTACGAAAGACTGTGTTTAACCATGTATGCTGGGTTCCGGGTTGGATTAGAGACTGGTTTTATACATGATTGTTGCCTACGTAACTTATGTTGTGTGATTAGTTTATGTGGACGAGACCCTACTTGAATTACATTTCATAAGTTCCAATTGGAACTAGAATCGCACTTATTCAGGGGCTAGTAGATACTGGGTGAAGTGAACTCAGGGTATACGGGGTAACGTGAACGGCATTGACCTTGAAACACAATTAGCGTTGCTAGTTGAAGCAATACTTCGAATAAACTCATCTACGGGCAAGCGTTTGATGATGAAGATTGAATGTTTTTGAACCAGGTAAAAGTGACCGGATACCACTTAACGATTGCAGTAACGTGCCTCACAGCAGAGCCTTTGAAATATTATTTCTGAGGGTAAGAGTAGCCGATGTTTCGCTACTCATCCTTTGCCCGCGTTTCTTTTTCTTGATTAGACGTGTAGGGGACGTGCGGGACGTATTCGTGCACGCAATTGCGTGCGCATACGTACATTTACACACACAAAGTTCTGGTACGACCTTGCCCCTGCGTGCAAACAACGCGATGACATTTTTTATTTGATTTCGTTTATTACGATCGCCTTATTGACAAAATTTCGTTTTGCGACGGATTGTCTTACTGTCATAATCTGCGGGGGTCGTTAGCTACCCCACGCATGGAAAAGAAAGAAAGAAAAAAATAAATAAAAAAGTACAGTGGAAAAGTTTCAGTGTGTGGTTTTGCAGCGAGTTTGTTTAGTGCGACGGGGCGACGAATGGAAACACGGTGAGATTATTGTTCAGTATTTGCGACACAGACATAGTTTAAATGTAGCGGCTATTACTTCACCTGAATGTCTGTGCGACGGCGAACCTACATCGGATCGGATCGGATAGTGTGTAGACTAGCTCACCCGCAGAATATGACAGGGGTTAGGGCGTGGTCACATCGTGCGGTCTCATAAAAAATATTTGCTGTAAATGTTGTTTATGACCTTACTTTTCATATTTTATTCGGTGACGATAGAAACGTCGTGGAGTTGAGTTTTGGTGAAGATCATCCGCTGGTGGCAGTATTTTTTCTGTTTGAATGTACAGTTACATCCACACATGTGTCATAACTTTACATTGCATCTCAGAGTGGCAAGCTTATATTTAATCAAAGAGTTACAATTCCTATAATTTAGTTTGTCATTAGTGACAATGTACCAATCACTATAGTTTCCTCCTGTGTTAGTATACAAAAAGTGAACTAGAAATACTGATTCCCTGAATCCCTTGTTTTTTTATAAGTTGGTCACAAACTTCGTAGAGGAACGATGCAGCGGAATCGAGCGCATGTGTTTTTTCATGATATTTTTTTTATTTTGTCATTTGAACCACAACATTCCATACAAAACAAACTTTGTTAAGAAAAAGTTGTGCGCTTGCGAAGACCTCTGTTTAGATTTCAATATCCATTCATCGATCAACCTAACTATATGATAAAGACGTAGAATTCGCGAATCGTTACTGCAAAGTTATAAAGCCAGGACTAACAGAAAGCGCGGCGGGGCGTGACGCTGGCGTGGCGTGATGAAAGGTTCGTCGCGTGATGGATACATGGTGAGAGTGCGATGCGACGGTCACATACTTCTTGAAGTGTGTATCGCAGGGCTGGATTGAACACGTCAAGCTGGGCTTGGCGGGGCGTGACACCGGGCTCCTTTAAACTATTGTTATATTTTTTCTATGATTTCTGTCTATCTCTTGCTTTCTAAAGAATATAATCAAGGTAGCACCCAAATCCATTCCAAAATCTTTTACAAATTCAATTGATCCATCACGCTTCACGCGATCTGTTCCCTCCACGCGTTCTCTGTTGGCTGTTTTAGAAACAATAACAAGGCGCGTGGCGTGATCGCTCTCGGTCTAGCTGCGTGTTCCTACGCCATTCGCCGGTTACGCGTGGCAATTTCTGTGTGGAGGTTTCCACATATTGTCAAATTCTTTCTCACGCCTATAGCATGAGATTCACAAACGAAGCGAATATGATGCCTGCC
>DWPA01005030.1:0-12243 GCA_018251375.1 Calpodes ethlius | reverse complement strand
AATATATCACAAAATAAAAATATTTTTTTACCCCATATATGATGACTACTACGTATCTATCTACATTTTATCAGGCAAAGAGAATTTAACAAATGCATTCTAACATAATTCATTTTAAATTTAAAATCAGAATTAGACTAAGCTTAAATATCCCGTGGGATTTCTGATAATCGTTTACAATTTTAAATAACTAGAGCGAAATGTTGTTAGTAACAAGGCATAATCAAAATTATCATATAATCAGTATCAACGAAATCAGATAATTATACCAAACAATAGGTATAAAAGAGTCAATAACCTAGACGAATACTTGTAATTATAAAAAAAACTGTTTATTCACATAAAATATCTTATCAACATAATAACAATTAATTAGCAATAATTTGCAAACATTTTCGATTTAACCTACGTAACGTAGTTGTTTTATAAATACCATACAAAACGGTTAAACAGTTTCTGAGATTATTAGAATAAAAGGCACAAGCAAACAGACAACTCCCCGTATTCATAAACAATCCTACGAGATCTCACAATGCACGCGAACGCATTAAAATAATTACATAAATAATACTTGAGTGACACACAGGTGCCGTTCATGGTTAAAAGCCGAATAGAAAGTAAAAAACGATTGCTTTTTTTCCCCTCTTTGTCTTCAGCATTAAAAATGAAAGAGTGAAGTAGGGCCTATAAATGCACCGGTCACAGGGCTGTAAAGAACCCTATGCGAGCTTATAGTATTTACGAGCGCACTGAGAAGTAGCTTTTTTGGGACTTTTTTTTATTCAGGTTTTTTTCCGCTAGACAGAGGGGGGGGGGGGCAATTACTGTCCCTCATCCTCTGAACACACATGCCTACAGACCTTTTACAGTTAAACGCAAATTGAAATTAATAGATATAAATTATAATTTTAATTATTTCCTAGACTATGATTTTTATGAACATTTCATGTTACAGCTACTTTGAAGAATCAACATGGTATGTTATGCAGTTAATATTCTTTAAATTTGAAATTGACCATGAAATACTTTTGATTGAGTTACGGTGCCATCCAGGTGGTTAACATGTCCATCATAACAGCCAACGACATATTGAAAATACCCCTAGGGTATCAGAACTAGGTTCCGGAGACCAGTTATTGTTCAGTACCATTGGGTGTCCTATGTACCAATTTATCTCACAATCACTTACATGACTAATTTAAAATATTAGCTTAGAACAATGGGAGAAATTACTCTTTAATGTAGTATAGATGTAAACATTGTATTAAAATGGTTAATACAATTAATTTTTGTAAAGTAATAAAACTAATATTTTAAAATATTGCATAACAATAGTTACCAACTCAGATACTACAACAACATAATTATTTCTACTATGCTGAAGGGATGCTATATAACATCATATGATGTTAGTGACGGTGTGGTGATGGTCACACAATATAACTCCACCATGAAACAATTCCTATTTCAAACAAAATTTGCCAATGAATGATCCTAATACCACTGCATACAATTTCAAATAGGGCTTTAATATGGTAGTATTGTCTAAATTAAATTATTAAAATAAATATACATACAATCCCAATACTACCTCAATTGTTCCTAATGTGTCCCATGGGAAGAAAATACACAATCAAAATATCACAAGAACAACAGTTCGATTATTAAACAATTACCTGCCACATAAATATTTGACTTCGACCAAGAATTGCACTATGGTCTTGCAAGGCGTGACAACTATCAAGTTGGCACCAGAATTACTTACTTATTTTAACTTGTACCACAAATATCATGGTACAGGGTGAGCTTAATGCACAATGCATTACCTAGCAGCTAACTATAAGGCCAAGCAGATATTCAATAGCTTATGTAACCTACGAGTTATATATAACAATATTTAAAAGTATTAAAAAACAAATAAATAACTTACCAATTACAACTTCATGATCAACATCACTTTGACCAGGTTGTGCACATTCCAAATAAGGATCATTTATGGCAATTTTTTGTATAGTTTGACCAAAATGTGAATCGTGACCCAGAAAGAGAATTGTCTTCTGTTGCTTGGAGAGTGATTGAATGTCCGATGACATGAGCTGTTTCAATGCATCATTTTCACTTTGCATTCCTACATACTTCATCTCTTCTCTGGCTCGAGTCTCATTCTCATTCCATATCTCTTCTGGCAACTTGGACAGAAAAACACCACACTCAAATTCATCATCTTCGTATAGTATTTGATCTGCCAAACTGTTCTGATTGCTTGAATCATTTTGAATCTTCCTAAACTTTTTATGCTCAAACTCATCGATTGGAGAGTAACGAATGGAATCTTTGCAGTTGTACACATTTTGTGTTATGTATGTATTGTGTTGCTCCACAGTTATACGGCTGGAATGAGACTGGTGGTACACAGAGTACCGTTCCTGTGATTCAGCTGTGTCGCAGCTGTTATAGACATATGGACTTCTTGCGGGATCTATCCACACTTGGGATTGACTGTACGGAGGATATGTAGACCCAGTATCCAATACTGAATTCTGATCTTTATTGTTCACATTACAGGAAGCATTTACACTTTGATCTGGTGTAATATCACAGCCGTCTATTAACTTGATGTTACAAAATCCAGAATAAATACAAGCTTCATTTCCCTCGGTGTCTGGGGATGTTATGGTTAAATCAATAAAAACATTGTCGGAAGCTTCACAATTAGTTTCCAAGGTGGTGCACGTTTTAGGTATGAGAAGAACTGGGTACAAGGCATCGTTATTCGAAGCAAGAGCATCACTTTCCATATTTTACGAGAAAATTGACCTAAACAAACAACGCACATCTTAAAACCCAATTTCAGATTGTGACGAAAAATGTAGGTAAATTTATAAATACAATTTTCTGAAATTTTATAATTTACTTACCACGTGCAGCGGCGGTGTTTCGAGACAAAAGCAGATGTGAAAGAAGCTGGAGGTAAGAAAATAATAACTGGGAGTAACATATTATGGCTACCCTCATTGTTTTATTTTATGTCACACTAAATCGTTCACCTTTGTAGGTACTTTAATAGTGTTTAAAAAAATATAGTTCCTTGCTAAAGAATCGCTTTTTAACATTTGTAAAACATTATGGCGTAATTTATTTTGAATAATGTTAAACAATGTTGTATTTTGATATGATTCTGAACACAATAATTATCTCAATGTTAAGTCATTTATTTTTTAATTGAAAACAACACAATTAGATAATTTGACAGCAGTTGTCAAAACCAAAGGAAAAATCCTTTTAAATTTTAAATGTTTTGTGAGCTACCGGTAAAATTATTTTTTACAGCCCGATGTCCATTACTTATCTGAAGCTTTTGAGGATTTGATTAGGTATTTTCAAACTGAGTAATCAACACTTGTTGCGTTAATGTCAAGAATTAACTTATAAAATGTCTAAGCCACAGTAAGTACTCAGTAGTGGTATGTTAAGTAGGGCTGGTGTGCCGGGTGACGGTTGACTAGCCAATTTAGAAAATCGAAATATGTTTTTTTTGGCCATATTGTGTAATGTCCAACATGAAAAATAGTTAAAAGCATTGTTTAGTTTAGTTTGCAAAAAATAGGGAATTATTTTATTTATAACAACATCAGATCAGTTACTATAATTGAACGTATTTATACAAAATGGATCCAACCCATAAAAACCCACATCCACTTTTGTATATGCAAAAAAAATATTCAAGCTGCATGGTACGGTTTCCCTAATGAAATATTTGAAATTTAAAAACAACCTATAGTCTCGTTATTTTAATATAACAATTTTACTAAAAGGCCTATTTTTTCAAAAACGAGTTTTTGTAGTGGGATTTATTTTGACAACCTACGCTCAATTTATAACAGAATATGGATAATGATAATAAATGTAATAAAATTACTTATAGTTTAAAAAACTTCAAAACATCCTTTTGCCGTAGTTATATTTCGGCTTCATCATGTTATTTTGAATATCACATAATACCAGAGTACATCTCAATATAAATAAAATGAGTCTAAACTCGATAAGAATGCATAGTATCATTTCAAAGTTACCATGACCACCTTCTGGCTCCATGAAAAACATAATACATATACATACTCCATCATTATATTTCACCCAAAAAAATACATGTGTTCAAAATTGTAGCTCAATCGGACACTAAGAAGTTGACCTAATTTAATTGAAAAGATTTGATTACAGAGAGATTGGCGGAATTATAATAGAGCTTGCAATAAAATTATATAAATCAAAATGCGACCACCTTAATTTAATCTATCATTTTAAATATATACTAAACATTAACTAACCATAAAATTTTAGCAAAATAAATGTAAAATTTGATATAAATACCCTTAAACGTCAATAACCAACTGAAATAATAACTACTCTAATTATCAAACATCGAGTACTATGTAACAAAACTTTGCTATTTACTACACTTTCTAACGTCACTGAGTCAGTATGACCTAAACGGATTC
Organism: Calpodes ethlius; assembly: GCA_018251375.1. Taxonomy (NCBI): domain Eukaryota; kingdom Metazoa; phylum Arthropoda; class Insecta; order Lepidoptera; family Hesperiidae; genus Calpodes; species Calpodes ethlius. Next base: position 7,744 of record DWPA01005030.1, on the reverse strand, counting down.
TCATAGACGTTAGGTTAAGCAGTGAATTTAAAATTTCATGTATTATTATTAAATCACTATTAAAAATATATTTTAACAATGAAATATATTCATACTTGTTGAAGAAGTGTTATATTTTTTTATTTACGAAATTAAGACAGTTATGATGTGCAAGAAGTAGTCGCGGAATTGGTGTAATGACCCTAGCTGCTACGAATCCAATGACCAATGAAAACAATGTATTTCAATTTCGCGTAATTAAATAGTCCTTGCTTATTACAGGACATAATAACAATTCCTTATCTGTTCTTAATATATTTTGAACGCATAAAGATCATAGATTACAACGTCAATAAACTTCTGATTTAAATTTCTGATAATAATGCCTTCTTAAACGAAACTCTTCGTTTTATGTTTATGTTCAAAATATAAGACAATGTTATTTGACTTAGAAAAATGACGGTCTATATAAAACTCTTTTGTTTACGTTTTTAAGGAAATATGGGAGTGATATAAGGTGTGGAAAATAGCCATGGAAAAGTTAACAGTTTGATGTAATGTGTCATAACGAAACCTCACGCTTTCTCTGCCCTTAACGTGTACTGAAAAACGAACGCATGAACTTTGTCTAGGCCAGGTACGTATATGTTATGACTTATAACGCATAAACAGTTAGTTTTTAAGACGATATTGGTCTAAAATAAAGTATAATAAATATGCACGTATGTGGTAATATCATGTTTTTACGACTGTCAACACGCAAAAAAATAAGGGAATGTATTTTTTTCTATTTATCATCAGGTGTCGTGTGATCACATCTCCCAGTTCGTCAGATAATCACATAAAAATACAGATTAAAACAAAGAAAGCAAGTACTTAATAACGGGTATGTACTGTGCACGCAAAATTGTTAGATTTTATCATATTGACTCAAGGACATTTCATTTGAAGGTTGAGGACAATAACTCTTAATAATGAACTATTATTATCTGTTGAGTCCCTACTGACCGATAATCCTATTTTTTTTTGTATAAATAGGAATAAACATTTCCTAAAGTCATTATTCGTACTTGATTAACTAATTAAAATGTTCCTTTTAGTTGTTCTGTTGGCAAATCTTGTTTCTTCAGGCATTGGTAAGTGATTTTTTATTATCCAAACAAAATTAAATCGATACTAATAGTGTGTTAGCATTTCGGATAGTACAATGCTAAGCTTATAGATGGCGCTCATTCCTAGTATTAAATTCGTAAATTGTCTAACAGCGCCATCTGGTGCCAATCTTATGAAATTCTGTAAAATTTGAATAGAACACGTGGCGCAAAATATTGCTATGAATGGATTTTAACCCTAGTGTTCCGGAGCTGTAGAGTTATAATTTACTCTTCAGGCATTCCTATTGAAACGGAATCACAACAGGATATGAAGCAATTTCTATCGACACGTATAGTGGGCGGTATAGAGGCCCCTCCAGGATACGGAAATCACATGGCTGCCTTAGTGTGGGGGGTGACATCAACACACTTAATGTGCGGGGCTTCTATTATAACGAAACAACACGTCCTTACAGCTGCTCACTGTATTGATCCGATGGTGGTTTGGGGAGAGCTTATTCAGTAAGTATCAATCGTTCTCCAGCCGCAACTAATGTAATGATATCGCGATCCCGGGTCTCGGAATCAAATCAGGAATGAAACATTATTTAATATTTTTGCGAGTTACAACATATATTTTTACAATCGGTACTTAAATGTTTCTTATGTATTTTTTGTGTAGATATATTCGTTTAATTATTCAGGGTCCCCTAGGGCCAGATGTGTGAAGCGTTTATTTTTAGAGATCCATTAGTCCGAATGACGAAACCACCTTTCTAGACACTGGTACCCCTTTCGCTTTTTAGACAAAAAATATCTAAATCAAATTATTTATTTTATTTATTTATTTAAACTTTATTGACCACAATCAAAATTACGGTACAATAGGCGAGCTTAATGCTTAATGCATTGCATGCAGATAAACACGAAAAGCGGTATTTTTTCAAATTATCTGTGATATGTGGGTAAAAACTTTAAATAATTTACAGATCTTTCCGCGCTGTAATTGGATCTAATAGATGGGCGTCTACTAAAAAGAATATTAAGTTTTCGGGATATCGGAATCATGATGAATTTAGTTGGCATACCCTGAAGAACGATATTGGTGTTTTGTTTCTCGTTGAAGACATTGAGCTGGGTGACAATGTGGCTATCATTCCCTTGAATTTCGAATGGGTAGATGGCGGGGTGAAATCTTTTGCGACTGGTTGGGGACGACTTGGAGTAAGTAATATATAAATTTGATATATTATAATAAATGCTTTTACTGTTGGTGTGCAACGCTCCATTCATTCCAAGCCAAGTTAACTGTTCCCTGATCAATCTACTGAACGAAGGATAATGCTACGACACCAAACTTTTGAAGGTCTTTCGACGGTATTTAAGTATAGTCGCGACCTACCAACCTGTTGAAAAGTGGCGTACTCGTAAATCCAGTAAACTTCCAGGTCTTTTGCACTTGGCAGACAACGCGGCCAGATTCTTTACGTGTTACTGGTTTCTATGAGTTACGATTGACTGTTGTTTTCGATTTTAGTAAAGTTAATATTTTACGTACTACAATTTAACGCGTTATATAAATTACACCAAAATTAAGTGATCAACAAAGTATCCTAATCTATCACGCTTTAGGCGTAGTTTGCTAATTGGTAATTATTTACTAATTATGGTGTTAATGTTATGTTTTTATAAGAAGGTTTAAGGTATCGACATCTTTTTAGCGGTCATTATATTTGATGCTTTTAAGAAATCGTGCAAATCACGCCGTAGTCTCCTTTATTAAGACGAGTTTAATTGTATTTTAAAATATATATTTTTAATTTCAGGTTGTCTCCCCTTTGCCTGACAAGTTACAATTATTGTACTTGTATACGATAACACCGCAACAATGCTTTGATGGCATATACGAAGTGGCTTCTGGATGGTGGGGAAATGTTCCACCACATGATCCTAAGATTGAAATCTGCACCTTCCACTCAATTGGTCATGGAATGTGTAACGTAAGTTGATCATTTCTTTAAGAGCAATTTGCATGAGCCCGTTTTCGATGTCAGTTTTATGGTAGTAGCATCACCGAGCAGCTCATTTGATTTGTTTTGTATTCAAAAATATGTGTAGAGGGTAATTAGTAACTAGAATTTCGAATAAATAATCTATTTGTGTTCCGAAAGAGCAAATAGCCCAAGCCAATATTATAATATTGATTGCGATACTTCAGGAGTAAGACGATGAGTTATCGTTACCATAGATCTTTGGTCGTTTTGGACTTTGGGAACATCACTCATTCTACAAAAATACAACTATATCATTACTTGCAAAATGTTTCGCTGCTTATGTACAAATGGAATGAATGTAGAATACGACTGTCATCATTATAGAATGATGTATAGACATCATCCTCGTGTCAGTTGCTAAACAATTATCAAACAGTAATGGTTGCTATTTGATTTATTTGACACTAACTTATTCAGAAATTTCTTACGGATAGATTATTGGAAATGATCGGTCGATGAATGTTGATTTCGTTACATACCATTTGTTAAACTATCCACTTTTTTAAATGTAGGAACAACTACATACTGGATCATTATTCTCTAGAATAGCGTGAACTTCAGTACTTTAACCTAATCGGCCCCGTAGCCTAGTTGGTAGTGACCCTTTCTGCGAAGCGAGGGGTCCTGGGCCCGATTCCCGGCCGGAGCAGATATTTATGTGACAGATAAATATTTGATCTCGGGTCAAGGGTGTTAGTTATGTGTTATTTGTGTTGTGCATGCCACCTGCGACATAGAGAATCCTACTGCGGGGGTGTGAATGTGTTAGCGTTTATTTATTTTTAGCGTTTAATCAATTGGGAAGAACTATATCTTACGGACAATGATGCCAGGATCGGATTTATGGCTAAGTCCGCATTAAACATGACTTTTAATGAGTTGTACCCTTAATTTACGACACTTTTCCAGGGTGACTCTGGCAGTGCGTTGGTTCAGGAGGACACACGGCAACAAATCGGTATAGTGTCGTGGGGGTTCCCGTGTGCACGTGGCGCGCCCGACGTTTACGCTAGGATTAGCGGCTTCAAGACTTGGATTTTAGATACAATTGGACCCCAAGTTCATATTTAAAACACCCATGTTTCACGAAGATTCGCTTTTGTTATATTTTTAAAACATTTTGATCATGTTTTAGGTACCGTTGTTCACTTTACTTTGTTATATCTTTATTAAATTGATTTTGTATAAGATTTAGTTTGTTTTTTGATCACTTAATATGATTTGTCTTGTCAATCAATTAATTTAAAGTCAATTATTTATTAGTTTATGACAGGGGATGTCATGTCTCCATTAATAAAACTGAAAGCGTTTTCCATCTTGCTGCATCAGTGCAGATTGTTGAAAGGATAACTCTGGTCAAAGCGATCAGGCGTCAGAAATGGCGTCCAAAGAAAAGCGATTTATTCTGTAAAACGACCGTTTCTTACACGAAATCGGATTTTCGACAACTCAACAAAATTTAATTAAAATAAAAAATTGAAGGTTGTTAGTCCAAGGAATCGATTAATGAAGGTTCTGGTTATAAACGGAATAATATTTGGCCTAAATAGTTTAGGCAATTGTCTTGATTGAAATTTACCAATATTTAAACAGTAGAATGAGCGACATCTATGATTGCACTTTGTACTACCTGAATTTGAAATATGTTGAATTGCGAACTACATGCCGCGAAACTAAGTCTCCCAGGTGCTATAATTTAACACTACTTCATTCAAAATGGCTATTACCTACTAATTACGTACACAAAGATAGAATAAAAATTTTGAAATGTTCAATTTTCAATATTCATATATGTATTATTAGGTACATTGATATCTGTCGTGTAACAATTGTTATTTAAGCAATTGTGTTCTGTTTGGAAGGGTGTTATTTTGCAGTTACAATTTTACGAATCTATTTTAGGGGTGGCAAAGCGTTTATGACCTAACTACAACTGCAAAAAATACTGGTTACTGGTGGACAATAACCTACTTATTTTATTATTAACAGAACTAACTAGCACAGACAGCCCTAACTTCCGCAGTACTCATACTAACGAGTAATAACTAACTAATATTCTTATCAATATGTAATAGTTGTTATATACAATCTTATTGTAGTCCTATTTGAAGTTTATCCCACATGTCCACCGGCGGCAGAGTATCGCGTCACTGAAAGTTCATTTGCTGTCCTTATCGCGTTAAATATGAAGCGCTAAAATTTTATGAATACATGTAGGTTTGCATAGGTTATTAAACTGAAATGCACTCTTTGATTAGGTCATTGTGATTGTAATCGGCTTTTAATTGTATTGTAAGTGAAAGATAAATAAAAAAGAATGTCTATAGATATTGCACAATTTTGATTGAGTCATACAAAATGTTCGCTGCATGTGTGGTGTTGATAAACGCTATTTTCAACAAGTTATTTAAATAACAGCTTCGGGCGTTTGTGGTTGTAGTTTTAGGGATATACCTATACTTTTGTAAGTTGGTAATGTAGTCGAGTTTTTATACAGTTGTAATTCGTTAAATATTGTAATCTGATAAATTCTGGATGTTGGTGAGAAATTGGGCACACGACTGATTTCAAACCATGCCGGGACGTCATGAACCTAATTATAGTAATATAGTAATCATACGATACTAATAGAAATGATGATATCTCTCCAACAACTAGAAATACATAAATACAAAACAAAATAACGATAAGAACATTTTGAATCAAATGACTTGTTAAAATAAAAACAATTGAAATCTTAATAGGTTCATCCATTTAGGAAGCTTATATCACTCCAATTTGTATTGAACAAATGAAACCTAGAAACTTTCCAGATTATAATGCCTACACAGGTCTTTCTTAGTTAATACTATTAAATTAAACATTTTTTCTAACTGGCAACATTGTGAAGATGATAAATTACCAACAAGCTCGTTGCTACATTTGTCGACTTGCTATATATTTATTTAAACTCAAACCCATTGTACTAAGTTAGTGGTAACCATTGACATCATAATATAGTTCACTTCGTATATAGATATCTTAATATTATTTCTGCACTCTAAAGTGCCTCTGTAAATATCACGCCTGAGTCTAGACTTGTCCTTCAGTCTGCGTGAATCTATAAAAGCTGCTAGGGCCAACATAAATTGTTCTTTCTAGAAAAGCCTTGGTAGTGTTCTTATGTTCAAGAACAGATCGAATTAGTATCGTGGAATTTTATTACGCCGACAGATACTTCCAGACGTGTTTGTTATGAAAGTGGATTGAGACGTGCAACATTATCTTGCTTAGAATTATGAATTTATGACATCTAAATCCTTACATAGATAAATAAAGTCCGCGATTAACCAGTTATTTTTGGTTACTATCTTGACGTTTATTCTTTAAACAATAACCATAAAACACAATTAAAAAAAAAACAACCACAGATTAATTACTAAAATACGGTCAATGAGAAATGATAAAAATGTAAATAAACCACGGTAATGACGGAGCTCCGTCCTTCACTCAAGGACACGCGATACTAATATCGCATTAGGACAACCTAACGGCGATACAGGCGTTATTTTTTGTTGCGTAAATTCAAATAAAATTGCCAAAAAGTAGACAGCTGTCACAGAAAGTAACAATCCAAAGTGGGGGTTATAATATTTAATTTAAAAAAAATATTGAACTTATTGTTTTTGAACTTGTTATTTAGTGGTTAGCATTGATAACCTAATGGTTCGAACGTTGGTTCCCCGAATGTGGGGGCGTGAGTTCGAATCCTGCACGCACCTCTAATTTTCAAAGAAAGATATGTGCGTATTACTAGTTAATCATCACTTGCTTCGGTGAAGGAAATAACCGTGACGAAGCCTGCACACCCGAGAGTTCTCCATAATGTTCTCGAGGGTGTGTGAAGTCTGCCAATCCGCACTTTGTCAGCGTGGTGGACTATGGCCTATACCGCTCACCTTGTGAGAGGAGACCCGAGTCCAGCAGTGGGACAATTATGAGCTGTAATGATGTTTGTTATTTATTTAACATTTGTTAAGTATGTGGTATATTTATACACCCCTATTTAAGTAACATTCTAATTAAAAAATATATTACATTAATAACACACTAAAGATATGAGAAGATGACGTCACTCAAGAGGATACTTTTCAATATCATCAATCAATTTTTCATCGTCACGCATTATTGAAGAGACACGGTATTAAGCAAAAAAAAACCCATATCATATTCAGTAGGTAGGTAAAAATTTAGCATTCTATTGGCAAATCATTTTTTTTATTATTTATATTATTAAGGTGACGGCCCCGTAGCGTAGTTAGTGACCCTGCCTGCGAAGCGAGGAGTCCTGGGTCGGATTCCCGGCCGGGGCAGATATTTATGTGACAGATAAATATTTTTTCTCGGGTTATAGGTGTTAGTGACATGTTATTTGTGTTGTCCATGCCACCCGCGACAGGGAATCCTTCTTCGGGGGTATGAGTATGTTAGCGTTTATTATTTATTTAAATCGGTGTATTTTTTAATTTTTCTTCTACTAATATACAAAACACTAATGTTTTCTTCTTATAATATGTTTTAGTGCACACTTTGAACGCATTTATCCATTGATTTTATCTCATACAAATATTTTTTAAT
>DWPA01005029.1:0-12243 GCA_018251375.1 Calpodes ethlius | reverse complement strand
CTGACTTTTTTCTCTAACTTTTTTACTAACTGACAAAATACTCCATGTTGCCATCTCAACAAATAGGTATTATCCCATATAAATATATATTTATGTATATATATATATATTATGTATATATATATATATATAGAAATATAATGAAATATGATGTAGAAATAGATCATTATAATAAGCAAATAATTACTTACTACCAGATAAGATAACCCGTTTTTAACTGGTTGCTGACCATGGTCCACGCTGGCTAAGTCAAAATTCAGTTGTTCCGATTCCCTGAAAAATTCTCCTCTACCGAAGCTATTGAATAAAATAATAGGAATGTTATATAAATAAACTTAATTAATCAAAGAAAATAGTTACTTAACGAGTATTACTTATTAATTAGTTAATAAATAAGCGAGGATCCATTAGAAGACACTGTCTCCCATTCAAAAAATTATATTACAAAAAGGCCTAACAACGAAACTTTATAGTTCTTTTTTCGGTAATTGGGGAAACGTTTCTGAAAATTTATAATGAATCTCTTAATGAACGTTGCATTAATTTGCTTCATTTTACTGCGAATACAATTTTGCTACATTCTACAATTTTGAGTTTTTGTTTATGTGGCAGATTAAATTTAATATATGTATACATTACTAAACCTAATTGTAAGAACTAATACGATATTTTCTTTTATTCTCCTTTCTTAGTTGGCAATGCGTCGATTCTGTTTTCAACAGCAGTCTTCAAATATCTTGTTGCATTTGAAGACAATTTATAATGACGCTACTACATCTGCCCGATAACGCATTAATTATCACACCAATTAACAGGAAGTAAAATTTATAAATAACCTCATTAATGTTATCAATAATTTAACGAATATCGCGTTACTTAAGGCGCATTCAGGCATTGCCGTAGACACTAATGTTAACACAGAAGCGGCACGGATATTATATTGATAATATAATCCGTATATCTCTGTTACAACTGCATTTACATTAGCGTTAACAACCACGCCCAAATGCGCCTTAATTAACGCGTTAAAAACAACATTGAGAGTTCCAACCAAATTAAAATCTATAATTACGTGACTAAACTTTTACACGCGTTTGCGTAGTGTAGTTGTTAGTGCGCTAATCAATTCGTTAGGATGTAGATGTAGCCGTGATATCTCACAAAGCCGTACTATCAAGCAGGGCCGCCTTTTACGACACCCTAGTCCACGGCACGGATCGAGACTGACCATGAATGCTTAAGAATACTATAATTTATCTTTATATTACTATCCCGAAGATTGATTATAGATAATGTTCTTAACATAAAATTCGTTTATGTTTCTTTACACCACAAAATAAATAAATATTCTCTGATTTTATTTATTAAGAACAAGAGGTGGACTTGATTCTGTATAAAATTTCTACGGTTCGACCTTTAGTTGAAAGGATTTAGTAAATAGACGAATGAAACCCTGTGTACATTCCGCTAAGCAAGAACAACTTACGAACAAATGACCATTGTTTTACAATAACAAAGACAAAGATTTATTCGGCACGAACTTGCCTTCCGTCAAACATTTACACTTCGTCCTAGCCTCGTTGGAATTTGTAAGTTTGTTTAAAACCTCAAATATTACTAAAGTTTATTAATTACGTTCGAAACCCGGTTTAAAAGCAAAAACATGCTCTCAAAAAGCCCTTGGCGGAATATGCTCGTAAAATTTACGTTGTTGCGTAAGCGTTTTAATAGGAATTTACTATGAGCTTTCCATTTGGAGATGCTAATAGATCGAAGTGGGGTATATTATTTAAAGATGATGAAAAATAAAAATACAAAGCCCAGCTTACAAATATATAACAAATAATCTATTTGTGATAAGATCAAAAAATACTCCAAAAAGTTTTTACAAATTTTACACGGACGATGCAAGAATAAAATGACTATAAAATACCTGACAAAAATATGAATAACTGCTTCGATTACGGCTAAAAGACTTGCCTATAAATTTCTTAATTTATTTATTCCTTATTTCACCCTTAACATAAAAGAACATAATGGATGGGTAAATCTTCATGAAATTCTCTTCCAGTAAAAAAAAACGAATTTAGGTCATGTTGTAATTAAGTTCTATAACGTAAATTAACAATTGACTAATTCGTGACATGACAAGTTATTATCGATTGCGGCAACTGCAATGACTTTTGCACTGTAATTTAGATAAATATTCTGCGTTTTCATTCGAAATTTTAATTGTTATTTGTGTCATTAAAACATTATTAATTAATACGTTGGTATTATTAATTATAATACATATAATATAATTATTTAATTCATAACTATCTCACTTACTCATGTAGTTTTTGACAATGTGAGGAATAAAATACATAGTTCACCACGCTGCCCAAGTGATATGAATGTATAAACGTTGTATTTATATACTAGAAATCTTCAACTTATTTTTCTCAAGCATGCATTACTAACTTTATGGATTTAGGGATCTTTTTAAGGAATTCCTATTTTTTTTGAAAATGTTATAAAGCCGAGGTTATTTCGCAAAGATTCAGCTTTTTAATTGTGAAAGAATTTTTGAAATTGGCTTAGTAGTTTTTGAAAATATTACCCACATACATACAAAAACACAAATCTTTCCTGTTTATAATATTAGTTTACACTAGCAAACCCGCCTGTAGTTTTGGAAAGAATATCCTTTAGTGTCTTAGAGAAACTACCTATACGTACTTAAAGCGGGGGATTGTACATCAGAATCAGATTGCAATGAAAGAACATCACACTATATGTAAAACCTTTCTTAAAGTAATTTCTGAGCAGTAATTGAGTTTTATATTTTTTTCGTTTCCCTTAAGGGCCTGATTTGTCAATAACTACATACTGTTATCAGTATAAACCTTAAATTTCCGTATGCCTTTAGTAATCGAGCATCACATTGGTTAACTTTCACTATGGCGGCGTTTCGGTAAAAAAATTCCTGTACTTTTTAGGATCTCAAACTATCTCCATGTCAAATTTCATATAATTATATATATCGGTTTGACGGATTAAGCATAAAAATTTAACACACAGAGTTATTTTCACATTTATAATATTAGTATGGATATTCATTTCCATTTGACATAAACATACCGAATCCAATTTAAAACGCTTTAATTATTCATATTCAAAAACGCAAACCCCATGTTTTTTAAAATACAATCAGTTAATAGAGGTCAGTGGAAGTCACTCTGCAATCACTGGAAAAGTCATAAATTTGACATTATTGACAGATAGTTACAAAATCAACAACTATGGCATATTGAAATAAATATTTACCTGAATTTTACTTTGATATAAATATAAAATCATGAAGAATGTCGCGACATCTAAATGGTTGAGAAAATTATAGTAGTACCCGATTATGAACGATGTAGATGCCCCGAAAACAACTCGAACACTTCTAACGCAGTACAGAACAGCAAAAAGAAACTTTCCAAGTAAATAAAGTTTTTCTTGTTCGTAAAATTAGTACACAAAGATTGATGGTTCATTGAGTATACAGTCCGCAACCCATTAGTAAGCCTGCAGGAGACAAGTCTCTCTTAAAGTTCAGACATTAAAATATGATGCGAGTGACGAATCTTGTTGCGACACGATACATCTCGGTTGTCATTTGTAATTGGTAGCATTAAATTTGTGACGCGTCTTACATAATAATGTATAATTTTATTATTTAATTAAAGTTTTGTCAGATCTGTGTCAATATTCATGTTTGTAGTGCCAATTAGGGGAGACATATGTCCAGCAGTGGATTTCAAAAGGCTTATATGTAGATAGATAGGTAGTAAAAATTATAGATAACATTATATTAGGTCTGTGATAAAAATATATTATCAAAGCTTGTTATAGTCTGTTGAATTAATTTAAGTTAACTACAAAGGCACTAGTTTCATAGTATAAATATTTTAAACTTAATTAAACGCTAACAGCACTAAGAGGTAAACAACGCCCAAGTAGAACTAATGGACCTAGAAACATGAATCTTAGTACAGGAGTTCCTAATAAAAAAGTAAAATGGTGATTTAATGACGAGGTCAAGGTCAGCTAGTGGCCAGTATAACTCCTGTAACCCTACGGAATTCGTACATGTCTAAGCAGCTGTAAACTTCATCGTGTAGGCTACCCTCTAAGTTATTAATCCTAGAACAGTGGCTGGTATACACAATTGAGATTAACGCGCTTTAACTAAGCAAGGTATCCGTATATTACATGCTAGCTGAACCCTCCGCGCTTTGCTATGCCAACAACTAAAATAAATTCATTGGAATGACAGTGGCGCCACCTGTCGAAAATTGGTCGTACTAACTTAGAAATCTTCGTGGGCTCATACACAACAACTTTGCTAAAGATCATCACATGATTAGATGTGTCGTTTACGATTCTATAAATAACATACAGACAAACATTCATTATTATAATATAGAGATATCTATAGCTACTCTTCTCGAACCTAACGGAAAAGAACAATTTAGAGGTTGGTGTATTATTGACAGATATATTATTGATTAAAACGCTCTGGAATCCCTAGTGCGATATTAATTTTTGTTACGCATCTATCAGGAAAGGAATAAGTGAAAATGACAGAATGGTGGGAAAAAGATGAAGATCGAATGTCGACTAGGGACAGCATAATTATAAGGCATGCTACACATTATACTTTGTTCGACACTTTTACCTTGAGGGTAATTCAACAATATCACCGAATCGAAGCGATTAGTATACATATATGTTCGAACTGGAGCAAATCAGCAAAGTCCCCGGGATTGATTTTTTCTTCTCCGAACCGCCATACGGCTGGGTACAATTCAGCTATGTCGAACATATATTCGAATTTACCGCCCAGCTGTGCCGATTAATATCGACCCTAACATATTATGTGAGCCGAATACATTTAATGTATAGCCCCCAAATATAAATAACTGACTATAAGAGATACATCAAAACCAATCGCAGCTGAATAGCTGTCACAACATATGTTCTTTTGTAACATTATTAAAATTAATTATTACCTTTTTCATAAACATTATATCTATCTATCTATACTGATGTTTACGCTATTGCTGCTGTTTACGGTCTTATCAGATGTATAACTGTTATTAGTTCTTGAATCAATCTTTTAATCTTATCATTTCATAAACATTCTATATATCTATCTAACGAATTTTATCAGCTTTAAAACAACTTGTGTGGATATGAGCTCAGTCCATGGGGTTATTTAGAGCTTTAATATTTTAGTAGACTACATATACATTTTTAGATAAATAGATATATAATTGAAAAGATATTCCACGTTCCTTATCTTCTACACTCTTGAAACTGATTTGCGATTTAACAAGACAGTTTTGCGAGTTAATTAATATTTAATAAGTAATAAATGTTTATATATTTCGTAAAGCACTTACCGTAACTTTTATTAATTGCCCAGGATTGACTGGCGGAGAATGCTATCGGGAACTAAGTATGATCAGCGTAGTTCGTTTTAGGTGTACAATAAAGTGTAATACAAAACAAACATCACGTACAGAAATTCAGAACTGTTTTTACCTGTTTTTATTAACTAGTCTTTAGTATTAAAAACTTTTTTGTAACTACTTTATACTAAGATGTAAAGGTATGTTTCTTTATAAACTTAGATATCTACCGCCCTCCGTTCTAAAATCAACCATGAATTGTTTTTTTACGTATTTCGCCAAAAGATCTTATCGAAATGTCTTTTTACGTAGAAGAGCCAGTAATACTAAGGGACAGCCCCTTGCTTCCTGGCCAGATAAGATATTCTTGGCATCTGTCACAATTTCATTTTAGCTACAAAAAATCCTGCCTGAAATTATTAATACTTATTTGTTTTGTTCTCTACAGACCAGAAATATTCACTGAAGAGCCGAAATATCTCCAAGCCCCTGTGATAGTCAGCTATTTTAAGCAAAAACAGATTACATTTCCAAACCCAACTAAACGTAGTCGCTGGCGGAGCTGGAGGGCACGAAACCCACAATATGAATGTAAAATAGAAAGGTTTAATATTTGCCAATGGTACAAGAGAAAGAGAGCCCTAAAATCACTCAGAGATCAAAACAAAAGAGAACAAAAGGATGAAAATAGGAGAAGACGCGAAGAATATGAAAGAGATCGCATTAACGATATCTTACGCTGGGAATATGGGAAGCAGCAAAGGGCAGAAAAGGAACAGGAAAAAAGAATAAAACGAGCGGAATACCAAAGAGAACGTATGAATGATATTATACGCTTGGAATATGAAAAACAACAGAAAGCAGCAAAGGAAGAGGAAAAAAGAAAACAACAGGAAGATTATGAAAGAGGACGCGTAAATGATATTATACGCTTGGGACATGCAAAACAGCAAAAGGCAGTAACCAAACATGAACCAACGCCACATTTTATTCCACGAAAGCTAAAGAAAAAAGAAGCTACGTTTAAAGAAACAAAACATAAGCGTAAACCTTGGTCGCATTTAAGAAAGAATGTAGATTTCCCAATTGATACAAAAGAAAAGAAGATAAAAAGGACTTTTATTAAAGAAAAATCAGCAAGCGCCAAACCACGAGCACAAACCAAACAAGTGTCAGTAAGAAAATAGTAAGTAATTTCAGCTTAATAAGGATCAGCACCGATAGACGCTGAGTAGTGGTGAAATGAGTAATTTGATAACAATCTAAATTCAACCCAAAACGTTTCCATACACGATCCTAACTTATACATGATTGAGCGCAGGAACTCTTCCGAATGGAAGGGGTCAGGACAAATTGTAGCCGCATACCGTTATACTGTCAAAACCAAGCAAAAAGTCACAGTTGCCCATCGTATATTTACCTGCGCCCATGTCGCCGCGACTGATTCGAAACAGACGCCTCGTTAAATCCGCATACACTGCTCGACGCTCTTTCACACAATTTACCATTTTGCCGTATTGAGAAAATCTAGAATACTGACCCCAATTTCATGTTGAACAACACAAAAACTAACCCGGTTGTTGGCAGTGACTACGCGTAACACTAGACTAGACCTGTGTTACGTTAATGTTAAGAACTGCGACCAAATGTGCTTTAATTAACGCGGTCATTGTAAACTTGGCTAGATATATATCTAGGGAATATGAATTACCATATAAATTTTATCTCAGGTTAATTCATTGTGGGGATTTTAAAAATAAATGTTTGCTCTGAGGTCGTGGGTGTTAGTGCCAGAAATTTATTATTGATACAAAAAATTTTAGTGCGGGGGTATGATTGTTTTTTTTTAAAAAATAACCTGTAGAAGCGGCAAGACAGTCACACGTATACAAAACGCTCTATTGTATCGCTACAAAAAGTTTACTGTGGGCGTCCCCCCTAAACTGCGGTGGCGCGGAAAAACATAACAGGATGACAAATGATTTACGGTGCTAAGTTAATACTTTAGTCCATTTTCCGTAGTGATAGTTATCCAAACTTTTATCTTTCTTAGATTAAGGAAAGATTAAGATTATAATAAGATAGGGTGTACGTAGTGGGAACAAGATAAAACTACGTATATTATAACCTTATTTCCCTCGCTTTTTTTCTAGAAACATAATTTGTTTAAACACATTTATTTCTCAAAGAGATATATCACGTTAAAAGATACGTATAAAAATATATAAATAACAGAAAAATATAAGAGAATAATAAGGAGTTTTATGTATAAATTTATAACAATTATTACCTTTAAATTATAATTATTTACGATTTTATTTAATCTGTAAAAAGTAAAAAAAAATATTGTAGATAATATTTTTTTATTAAATCAGTTGTTTATCTAAAGGGGGTAAATGCATGCATATTAAGAACTTATGGACAGAAGTAGGAATGCACTGAAAAGCTTACATATTCGAAAGGGGAGCAACTGCACCCCTACCCTCCTCTACCTACCCACCAGTCGGTACGCCCAAGTTTATAAAATAAAGATGTAACTTTTGTGAGTGAGTTTATGTAGGAAGAATCTTCGTAACCACATATCGGTTTTGAAAATTCTTTCACAGATCACTGAATGACGTAAGCTTATTGCACGAAAACCTTTGTACCCCTTTAAGAATACTGTCAGCACTTAGTCGTATTTTTTATTTTGGGGCGCTTAAAACCAACTTATGTAGAAAGAAGATATCTGAGTAGCCGCGTATATTATAAATAAGGACGCTTAGAAATATACTTTTTCAGTTGATAACGCTTCAGTAATAAAAAATAATATGTAATTATTTAATATGTAGATATTCCATGTTTTTAATGAACTGACATGTTACTTCTCTCACCAACGATAGCGTGTGTATTATTAATAACCTAAATGAAATAGTTTAGCTTCATCATAATATGATTTAATCTCAGAATAAGTATATTTATTTCAATCAATGTTCCTTTTTCATAAAATACACCAGCTGCATACTAGTGTAAAATTTCGACATAAAAATTTAACCTTCGATAGCTCAGTTGGTAGAGCGGTGGACTGTAGAGGAATCAAAGTAATCCATAGGTCGCTGGTTCAAATCCGGCTCGAAGGAATTTTTTATATTTTATTTTACTTTTTGATGACTCTATATTTTGTTAATTATCATAAATCGAAGTGAAAAAAGGAAGCTGATACTTTACTGTTATGAATAACACGAGGCGTGATCTATGACATATTTTGTTTTTTTTTTACCAGTATTTCTTACGAAGGTGACCTACCAGCTGAAGGTAGTAGGTAGTATGCCTTGTTATCGTTACATCGCAATTCGGTTGCATTAATATGGCTCGAAGGACCATGTTAAATATTGACATTATGTTATATTATTATAGATTAAATTATCTTAAACGTAATGATTAATACTCAGAAGAGTTATTGACGAATTTTTGTCTCCTATATAATTCTTGAGGCTGGAAATTAACGCTATTTTGTAATATTCTAACGATCTTTCCTTTTTTATCGATAAGCTTCAAGTCCTGCTTATTAACTTTAAAAAATATACTTCATTGGAAATAATTATTATTAGTTCAAATATGAAATAAACGTGAAAAAATTAAAAAACAACAAATAATATTTCCATTTGTTTGTTATTTTTATTATTAGGTCTCACAACGAGGGTTGGACTAGTTTGTTAAAAAATCGCACTCAAAGCCGTCTTAACGAGTCCTGCGGGGCATTTTAAATTAATTTAGAGCCCTTTTTACGTTCCTTCTACTACTTGAAAAATATACAAGGTAATAAAATGTCCTTCCAAGTCGAAATTACTGTTCTCTGAATTAATGAACTCTTATATGTTAAAACATTTGAGAAAAATATACATTTAATGATGTAATGTCCACATTTCCGTCCTAATGCGTTAGTTAGCGCGCTAAGAATGACACTAGGCTGATGTGGCTAAGAGTTTAGCGTGCCAATTAAGACTTCAATTAGACAAAGTAACGCGTTTTTTGTTTTTATTAAACGTCATTAATGTAATCAAGCTTATAAGTAACGCGTTAATTAGACGACTTCATACATATGGCATGTCGTGTTAAAAACTTCGGAGCAAAATGGTGGCTTCCTTATTTTTAGAATTGCTAAGTAGGGACCTAATTTTTTCAGCCTATAATTGGTATCAATCTTAAATGATATAAAACCATCGATACTGATTAATATTGTTATATAACAATCATTTAATAGAATCGGAGGACTTTAGTAGGCAAAAAAACTTCCAATATTTGTATTGGCCAATAATTTCTGTAGTAAACCGTACTACAACAGCATGCCGAGGTATCTCTAAACATAGTTCATATAATGGGGCATTATAGATACCCTAAACAACGTCCCTCCCCCCCCCTAAAATGACCTTGTTCACTTTACGTCGACTAATGAAAATAATTCTCCTTTCAGTAAACCAAAGAGCACATTCACAAGCCGCTTTGTCAACTGCTGCTACAGAGTCTGCTGTCAGTTCTACTGTTGTCTCACATGCATTCTAATTTTAACTTTAGCAATCGTTCTTCTTTTATAATCTGTGGTCTATTCTTTTATAGTCTGTAAATACAATATACGATAGTTTAAGAACTTGTTTTTATTTGTCAAATTTTCGAATGTTTCCGAACAAGTATTCCAAAGTGGAGTATTTTTTTTTATTTTAATAAAAATCTTATGGCAACGGCAGTTACGATTGCAAATTTTAGTTTTTTTTAAATATAATTAATATATAGTATCAGGCATTAGTCTGCGGAAATCCATTGTGATTAAGCTATTATCAGTCTATTTTACAACAATCCGCAATTAAAATGTATGATTATTGATTTTTTTAAGTAGTTGTAATTTCAAACTCTCCTACGTAAATAAATATGTGTTTGTAATACATATAATAACTTAACCCTTATTTCAAATAGTATATGAATATAATTTGCAATTATGACAGATTTACAGTTAGTATCACTTCTGGTTTGAAAATTACAATATTATGTATTTTAGGTAATTAGCAATTTCCCTAATTGTTTTTCTTTTTTTATTTCTTAATCTTCTACTTACTTTTACGCTAATAATGATATAAAACTTAATTGATTTTACTTTTTACGATTAAAAAAAAAGCTGGTTATCATAATATTGGAATGTTCGGAAAGTTCGTATCAATATTTTAGGACAATTTAATTCAGCTCATTCAAATATTGACGAAAGCAGCGAACCGTAATCAAACTTTATTCCAATTAAAGCTGAAGCTATTACTTTTAAAATATGTACAGTGTACACATGTCATTCGTTTTCAATAATTGTGATATATTCAGTCAGGTCTCACGCGCTACCTACCGAAAATTGGCACGAACTTTTCAGACAAGCTATTAGAAATAGACATACAGACACGTCCAATCCAAAATGAATACATTTTCGATTCGGTATACGTAAGTACAACAGGGTGTAAAATACTTTCCACTGCATATGAAGTGTCGAGGGATTGCAATTAAAAACAAATTTTAATATTCAATAATCACATATTTATTCATAAGTAAATAGTTATGTTATAGCCATAACTTGTACCACAGAGCACACATTAGCGCTCAATAACAACATTATCAAAATATAATTACACAAATATGTTTATTAAAATAATAATTATTATCGAATTACCGGTATATCATTACTGGCAATAATAACTCGCCATAAAGAGGAATTTCGTTGAGTAAAAATTAAATTCTATTCTCTATACTTACTAAGTAATTTAGCTTACCAAAAAAACAAAACGCAACTTTTTTTTAAATCCTTATTAACGAAAATAAAACCAATAAAAAACATTATATTTCCATATATCACGTTAAATCGGTATGAATTAGCAGAATTCATATAACATATAGTTACACGAGATCAATTTTCCTATTTTAATATTGGAGTTGTACACGATATTCTAATCATTTTAATTACTCTGTCGCTTCCGTTTTCAATAGATGAATTTATTTCATTCTACTCTGTGCTCTTCTCTCATTATTTTAAATAAAGAAAATGGAACCGAAGGAATTCAAAATGAGAGTAACGAGACGGGGGAAATAACCAACCAATAGGATTACTTCATTTTTATAGCCTAGAGTAATGACGTGATCCTATTGGTAAATATTTTCATCGCATTCCACCTCGCTCCTCTACATTTCTGGTAAAATTCTCCTTACTGCAATAATGAAACAAAATATTCAGTATATCAAACATTCCACGAACGTAACGACACGGTATTTCTTTTTGCTCTCAAACACTTCAGAACTGGTTTTAATTATTCAATAACTATTACCTGTAAAACTACTGATATATACATCAAACTGAAATTCTCATGGAGGGATCGTGTCGTCGCTGACATAATTATGATTTTTTTAACATACCTAGAGTTGGACTAACCACCTAGGAGACAGGAGCATCTCCTGGATTCAAGAGACATAAGACCCATCAGGGTGGCTTAAATGGATGGATGAGTATCTCAAGTAATAAAACTTTTAAATTCTTAGGTTTTTTTTTACAATTTAAACTTAACTATAAACTTTTGTTAAGAGGATTTAAAACACTAGTTAAATGCTGTGACGTGGAATAACTCGTAATAATAATTTGAAGCTATTTCTCTGAATTACTTAAGAATCGCGTTGTTTCGGATGCAGTATTTTAATTTGGATATTCTGAACGTAGACAAATAATACTATTGACGTATTATAGATATATTATATAGGGAACATAGCTAGCTTTAAATATTATTTTTTATTGCGGATG
>DWPA01005028.1:0-12244 GCA_018251375.1 Calpodes ethlius | reverse complement strand
AAATCATTTAATTAATTGTTGGTTATTTTCAACAAATTGTACCTCGGTAAATTTTTATACGCCTACCTTTCATTAATGGATACTTTACGGAGGCTACATTAAGGGATTCAAAACAGAAGTCCTTCGTAGTCTGAAAGTAAATATAATAAATTGACTTTTCCTTTACAAATCTATAAAGGGTCTAGTCCGACGTAATCACATTATTCCGATATTGCCTAAATGCTACGGCGATGTTATTCGGCCTGGATACTAACATTAAAATTTATCTATCGGAAATAATTTAATTTGACAACCAAATGGTTACTAAAGATCTTTATTCGATAAATTTTTGTGATATGTTAAACGGGTCAGTATATTTTCTCCGTAGATTTATTTTCCGCAATGAAACCTGAAGCAGTATTATTATTGAAAATCATTTAATTATGTTTATTTTGTTTCTACTACTAACAAATTTTATAGTTTATAGTTTTATACAATTTTTACATTCCGTTCATTTGTGTCGCTTAACGCGTTATTTAGCGCGCTAAACTCTTGGCCATATCTACGTGGTGTTAGTTAGTACTTTATTAACACGTCGCAGATGTCATTACATAAAAAAAAGAAACGGAAAAAGAAAGTTCTTAACCCATACCTTTTGTAAATAATGAAATTGTAGAATAAATTTCTAATCTAAGCGAAACTGAATGCGACAGTAATAATTATATCTATTATGTTACTTGAACAATTATACTAAAAAAAAAACTTCGTTCCGTTTTCACGAGCGAGATAATAGCCTAGACATCTGATAAAACAGGTAACTCTTCCCGTACTTCGTGAGAAGAGATCCTAGCCCAGCAGTGGGACACTTATGAGTTGTGATGATGATGATTACGTAACATATTAAATATATTTTAGACGTTTCAAAAATATTAAAAACTATTACACATTTTTCCACATACTCATACTACACACAAACACAAAACACACAACATACTCTACAGGTACTCCGTATAATAATTTATTTTTTACCGATGTGTCTATAATATTTGGGTGAGCGTAAAAAGCATTACGCTGTAATTCCACCAGAGATACGCGAGGTAGAGCGGCGGTACTCGAGAAAAAAATCATTCAATAGGATTACTTCTTTATCCTCGGGTAAAAATTTGGAAAATGAAATAATCTTATTGGTAATTTTGTTATGTCATAAGTATAGCACGAGCTTGCTGTTGGTACTTATGACAAACATGGAATAAGATTGACTGTAGTTATTTAGTCTTATTAGTATAAGATGTCTATAAGTATCAGTTTGTTATTATTTATCAGTAATAGGACTTTAGACGTTACGTAATAAATGGTGGAATTTTTCTTCACGCACCAATTTACTACATCTCATGTCTGGTGGATTCTCAGCCTTATGCAGGGAATGTGTTGATCAAATTAGTTCTAGGAGAATTTCAATGACTGTGGATAAAAATTTCACATTATATAAAAATCGATTTCAGAAAAAAATCCATCCTTGACCGAAGACAATTTTATTGTCACTAATTCGCTGTTCTCCTCCCCATATAAAATTTTCCACTTTAGTCGAACCTCACCATTAAAAAATACTCACAAAAGCTTTATGAAGCAGCAAAAAATCGTGATTTCTAGGATAATACCGTTCCCTTAGTCGCGACATAAATTACATTAAATGCGAATTTTTCATTTTCAGTGAGGGGAATATAATTAAATTGAAATTTACTGGCAATATTGTAAAATGAAATACGCAATTGGTCGGAAAAAGACTTGAAAGATGTTTTATATCGGTCGGCGGTAGGTACGATAAGGTGAAAGTGCTTTAATTCAGTTCACTTTACGATGTGTTCACACGGGGAATACACGGAGAGTTTTTCAATATACAATCTTATCGTATACGTGAAAACAAAACAGAAAGAGACATCTTGTTGTTCACAATGTTCAAAAATATGACAGATTATTACTTTCTTTACTAAAACCCATATTAATATTATAACTGCGAATGTGCTTTTGTTTGTCCTTATTTCACGGCGTAACGGAGTGTCTGTATGGTATGATTTTCGTGTGGAGATAGTCGGGAGGACGAAGAGTACTGTAGGCAGCTTTTTACTGCAAAACAACTACTTATTTCTCTGGGAAGATCCATTTTAATGTATATTTCAGCTAAATCAAAGAGATCTTACAACCAATGGTAGAAAGGAATCAACAACTTTATAAGTCAAAAAAAAATTATATGTCAAAAACTCAAACCACCCCATAGTCGAAGTGTGAACCCTGCGTTCGGATTCATTTATGCATATAAATAAAATTGGAATGTCTGTTTGTAATATTGATATAACCGCTTCTTACTACATGCATATGAATATGCATACGGTACATACCATTTTTTTCAATTTTTGTCTGTTTGTTCTGACTGATCTATGAAAAGAGAACTTATGTAATGAGTAACTTAGGCTAATAAAACAAAACAGAGTCACAGGCACAGCTTGTTAAATATATTATTATATGAAGACATAACGAACTCTTATTAAATCACATTATTGTACATTAAATATTTCATTAAACCTCTAGATTTTCCGTAACAAACTGCAAATTTATAACTTTGCAATTCACATTAACCTTCCTAACCTTTTACAAGATAAATTTATTCTTGTCTATAGTATCATTAATCTCATGATACTACGATAACGGGGTCCATTAATTATAGATATGAGAAGAACATAGTTGCTTACGTCAGCGAACGGGGATAAATATTTTACGTTATGGGGTATGAAGAATAATTGGTTGATCCTTTGTGCTACTTTGTCTGCAGGTTGAATCGAAAACCAGAGACAGTCTATTGTTTGAATAACCGCTGCTGAAATCGGTTTGCTATTTACTGTGTGAGAGTTTTAAGTTCATTTTATATAAGTTCAACTTCGGAGCTCATGTTTTAATAGGTATCAGGCGTTACTTTTTGGAAATCCATTGTTAATAAGCCATTACTTGTCTATCTTTAAAGGCCCACTGCTGGTCATAGCCTTCTCCTAATATGCGCCACTCAGACCAGTTCTGAGCCTTCTAAATCCAGCGAATACTCTGTCTTCTTCGGGTCGTCAGTCCATTTAGTTAATTATTATTCGCCTACTTTATAGCAATCCGTAATAAAAATGTACGATCGTATAGTTATACTTTAAGACGCGTTGCATTACAATACATTTTTTTAACTGAAGGTCCCTCGTAAATAGCTTAATGTGTGTGTATGTATGTATTTATTATTATATTATAATCTGCTCCTATATGTATGTATTCCAGTGTATATCGTAAATGATTTATACAGTATGTATCTAAATATACCTATAGTATAATACCGTGAATATCTGTTTGGCCTAATGGTTAGCTGGGCCTAATGCGTTGAGCATTAAGCTCGCCAATACCGTGGTATTGCGGTGAATAAAGTTTAAATAAATAAATAAAATAATGAAAGTATATACCAACATACATACAGGATGAATTAATACTTTCAGGGTTAGTCACAAAGTTTTATGACTTACTTAGCTAAGGGTTCAAATAACGGTCATGATATACATTGAATTTGAAGTAGATTAATATATTATTCTGTAATAAGTATTAGTTGTTTATGATATATATTTGTGTCTATTTCTGTCAGATTATCCCTGTCTCGATATAAAACCATTATCGTTACATTATGGCGTAGTAAATATATATATCTCAAATCTAAGTACCTATTAATATGTCCCGTGCGTTCCACTCTCAACTGTTTATCTTAGTTCAAGTTATCTCAATTAAAGTATTAAAGTAAAGTTAATAAAAGTGTTCCCCTACTAACTTCAAGAGGTTTCAACTCATTAATATCTGATTATAGGAGACGAGTCTCCATTCACAACTAAGGATACTTTCAGCTGCCTCCACCACGATGATCCAGTAAGGATTGAAGAAGTTAGTGTCCAACCCTAGTGTGAATCTTTCATGCAATGTCTTATACTTAATAATTGTTGTCTTATGAAAACCATAGCTGGTGAATAAATGCTTACACGTTCATACGAGTAGGTTTCCCTGTGTTTTGGGTAGCATAGACAGCAAAAACTAGACATCACTAAAACCCATGACACGAGAACAAACATTTATCTGTCACAAAAATGTCGACCGGGAATTGAGCCCGGAATCTCATGCTTTGCAGGCAGGATCCCTACCAAGTGAGCTACTGGGTCGTCATTTTACGTGTAATCTTAATCTCGGAAGCGCTCAAGTGTGCTGCTAGCGGTCACCCATACAATTACTGATAACGTTCGCTGTATCTTAACTCCATCGATCATTTAGAACCGGCACAGGCCGCCAGATTATAGAATCATAAACAATGAACCCCGCTGACTATGATACAATAGTTAAACTTTATATCGATATAAAAGATAAAGTCCACACCGACCGACTTAATAACATCTCTCAACTCAAACTTTTCAAGCTAGTAAGTTATAATTCTACGCAGAGATGTTCTATACAATAAAGACAAGTGTTAATCCGGATTTACAAAATTCCCACGGGATAGGGAATAAACAGGATTTAAATTTATAAGTGGCTTATTTCTATAATGATATTTGTATTTTAGTCATATCTGCGTCGTAAAGCGTTAATAGTCGTTCTAAAAACTACATTATGCAGATGTGGCCAACAATTTAGTGTGGGAGTCAACGCATTAGTCGAAACACAAAAATACAAAGGAACGGGAAGTAAAAATTGGATTGAGTGAGACTACATTGTACATTGGATTAACACGTTTGGCGCAGCCGTTAACATTAACGTTAACGAGAAACTTCACGTTAGGCATGTTAGTAGATTGACAAATTCATTGAAATTCAAATTATTAATAATGTAGTCATATATATATATCACTTATACACTTCATTGTGTCAACATAAAATAAAACGCAATACAAAATACAGTCATAATTTCTTATTTACTATGATATAAATAAACATTGAATTAAAATTTGCAACAATATTTGTACAGTGTTCACCATCGTAACATAATTTTTTTACAAATACCCTAAGTTTGACATTAATAGTATGAATTACTGCGTTGTCTTTTGTTCTAATGCTTGTTTCTCTAAAAGTGATTCTATTAAATCTTATAAGAAAATAAATTCTATAACTGTAATTTTTTGATTCCGCCACCATTTCCGAATGGTGCTATGTCATAAAAGAGAACAAATGACGGAAGAAATTCCTCAACCAAAGTGATTATAATAATATGAATATAACCAAAACTGTTACCAGGATTCATAAAATTCCCATGAGATAGGGAATAAAAAGGATTTATATTTTTCCATGTAAGTGACCTTTTTTCGTCGTAACGAAATTGCAGCAATCAACATATCCACGCGAGCGTAGCCTCAAGCTGTTGGTGGCATAATATATTCCGGAGGCTGCTACCCCTAGTACGCCAATAACCTTCTTTTCATTATTTATAAGTTGTGAAATTAGGGCGAGGGTAGGTGCGTGACAATAAATTTAGCCGAAACATGAACATTTTGTAATTAGAGTCCCTAACGAATATACTATTTGGGTATTGGGGGAAGGAAATTAGGGTGAAAATAGGTATTTGCACATAGGTAAATGTTTCCTGCCATTTACGGATATTATAAGATATATATCATAAGGCGGATATAATGCCAAAACATTCTTTATGAACCGACCTTAATGCAATGGAAAAAGAAAAACAATTGTTAAAAAGGAAAGTTTAAATAAACATATATTAATTCGGCCGCTAATTAACTTACCCGTGTATAAAATATAGGATTAATTAAAATCTTAATTGTTAAATAAGACAATAAGACTAATAATACGATTACAACGGTTAAAACCAATCGATAAAACACATCGACTTTTATTTGTCGCTCAGCATTTTTTAAGCCTTTAACGTCATACGGCTGCTTTAAGTTTATTTGATGTTTTTTTGGCTTTTTATATCAATTTAATTTAATATTTATATCTAGTAGGCTTTTAACTTTAAATAAATAAGCTTGCCTTCATTTACAAAGTAGGTTTCAGTGTCAAATAGGCCAGTACGACCTTATTCCATTACCCGCTTTACGTTGGGTTCTTACTGAGGTTTTATGGTGCGTTATTTTGACGTATACGGTCGAATTCGACCGCAGTGACATCAGAAAGTGTATGAAAACGATTGTTCATACGCCACTAACACGTCCAAGTTTCCTCTTCGGTCGAACGTTGACCACATACGTCACAAAAACACTGGCAAAATCTATAGGGTACGTGAGGACGTCATAGAAACAGTTTTTGCATTTTCATACACTTTTTGTTGACAATGCAGTCGAGTTTGACCATATACGTCAAAATGACGGGTCGCGTAGTAGCCGTATGAATCTTGCGTGAACGTACACTTAGTGGGTAGGCGAGTTAGAACGCACGCAGTTTTGTCATAAGTCCCGAGCTTGCAAAGTAATAAAAAGGTTGTAAAAAAGCAATAACTTGTATACTTTTTATTACAAAGCTAAAGTTCAAACTATATTTTAAAGTCTTTGTTAGCAATAAAATACTTTTATAACAATTTACGACTTATTTTGATATATTTTAGAGCAAATGGACGGGGAACAGAGAACAATGAAACTGGTTGTTATTAAGGTCACCATTTGTAATAGAATATATTAAGATTTACATGATGGGTTAAAAATGTCTAGCAGCTTAAAGCCTTAGGTCCAACCAATGTAAGTTCATTCAAGTTTATTATTTAAAGCAAATACACCATAGAACACGTAACATAGGAGATCAAGGTCCTCAATAATATATCGCTACATTACATCGATATATTACAAAGAATGCTATTGCAACATAGGTATTGAAATTAATTTATAATGAAGTATGTATATGTCTGTGCGCTTGTGTGTCTGTGTGTGTGTGTGTGTGTATGTGTATGTATGTGTGTATTAAATGGCCAATTGATCTTCACAGAAAATCACCGATGCAGTTACCTTGTTGGCATGCGAACTGCTCCTTCCATCACCAATTGGTTTATGCTGTGTCACTTCTATGAGTGGTCATGATAAAGAGTATTTGTGTATACCGCACTCATATAATTTAATATTAATCTATTGGCGCAAAGAACTATATAATAATTATATATTTATAACTACATGTTGCCAGCGACACTGCCCACGTGTGCGAAAAGAATAACAATAAAAAGGTTATAAATTTCTTCCTGTCAATGGTTGCCAGGCAACCTTAGTAGTTTGTTAAGCACGCTTTAATTTGGCTGAAATATACATCTTAATGAATTTTTCTACAAAAATGAAATGTTCTTTTGCGGTAAAAATAAGCCTGTAGTACGCGTCATCCTTCCAACTATGTCCAAACAAAAAATCATACTATAGCGACTTCCATTGCGCCGTAAAAGAAGGACAAATAAACACACTTTCGTACTTATATTATTAGTGTAGATAATTCTAAGAAATGTCACAGATAATCAGAGAACTCTTGTCGAAGTAAAATATACGCTATCCTGTAAGATTCAAGTTTAAAATCTTACGTGATAAACGTGTTTATTCACGCGTTGATAAAGTATTAATAAATAACTAAGAAGGTATTTATTATAAATGGAACGGATTCTAATCCTTCAAAAACCCTACGAGGTTGTTCATAGCAATTTGTCACGGGGGATTACTATGTCTCAAGTGTTTTTGTGAGAAGGCGTTACGTCTTTGCGACAGGTGAAACATTTGTCGCGGGAATTTTCTTATCAACAACACTTTTACCGATTTTTTTGTACCTCTTTGGATTCTTGTGACGGGATTAGGCTTGATTGTGATTCGTTTTGAAATGGAATTGAAATCATTACAAGGCATAATTCTCTGGCTCTGAATTCTGTCAATAGATGGCGCTTTACCAAATTTTTTATCATGAAGTTGATATTTCGTGTAGGTTGTATAAGTGATATGGTTATATACGTTACAAGTTGCGACTTCGTTGGTGTTGAATTTAACAAAAAGTATTTTATTTTATTGTTTTAGTGGCTTAAGTTACTCCTTATTATATCAGTTACCTGCCAATAAAAGTCTCGTCAAAATAGGTCCAGCTATATCCGAGATCAGCCAGAACAAACAAACTGACATAAATTGTAAAAAATGTTATTTCGGTGTATATTCATATCGATCGAAAAAACGGTTATTTCAATATTACAAACAGACACTCCAATTTTGTTTATACGTATAGATGCTTTAACATGGGATTTACTTATATACAACTATTTATGGGGCTAACGCTTGAATATCCCTATTTCCTTCCGTCTGTGGATAAATGTTTCCCATTTTTGTATCTTACCTCGTCTGCCTGATATTGTTTAAGGAATTTCACTTCATTAAACACCCCGTTTATGTAACGGTTTACAATATCTTAGTATTACGCAACAGATATTTTTAAGAAACTTGCCAAGTGGATTAAGTCTACGGAGCAAAAATTTGGTTTGAAAAATAGTCTATTAGAAAGCCAGTCGTCTCTTTCTAATACTAGATGGCGGTTCTAAATTCTACGTTCACAAGAGTGTTGGAAAGAGAAGGAGGGCTCCTTGGTGTAATATTGCATTTTGTCATCCCATTGCATAAACTATAATTATTATAAATGCATCGTGGTAGCATTCATTGAACTATAAAATTGTATTGCTATCATAAGAAATGTTATAAATATATTTGTTAAAGAAAGACGTACATTAAAAATGCCAATGTAAAATAACTCTTTGTTCAATTGAAATACAGTCGAAGTTTAACTGCAGAGTGGGTTTAAAGTATAAATACATAAAAATAAATAGGTTTCCTAAAGCAAGAGTGGGTTAGTAGTTCAAGCAGACAAAAAGTTTTTCATTTTGTGTGTCAGCAAAGGTCCTGGGATAGAAAATGATGAATAACCCTATTTCAGATATAAAGATAGTAATTCCGGAGATAAATTACCCGCCAGAAACACTATTCATATTTACGATTAAGAGGTGTGATTTATTTGCCGTTGTATAAAGATTAATAATAGTAATGTAATATCTAAACAAATAAATAGTTAAAAAACTAAAAATTTTAAATTGAAACAAAAAAAAATGGTAATTGTGCTATTCATCATTGAGGAGTTCCCTCGCCTGGAGCCAACCCTGAGTAGTATCAGGTCATGCTTATCAAAACACATTGTTATCGGAACTTAAGAAACGTAAAATTTCAACTTCGTATAAGAGGAAGTAGTTTTATTTACCTTGAAATATGTCCCAAACAAACATACGAACAATCAAACGAACTAACAAACATAGAAAGTTTCAAAAGAGGTTTTAATAACAGTTTTGTCCGTTGTCGTAGCATGCATTGGCCGGCAATCAACTCTCATTAAAGTACCAACTCCATAATACAGGTGAATAAGGTTTTCTCAGGGTTGCGTAAATGTGAAAAATTCTTCTGTTATTAGATCACTGGCGTCATTCTTTTTCTTCGTTCAACTTATTTTCTTCGAATATATTGAGCGGAAAAAGAAATTTACGTAAAGTAATAAGGGTCGCAGGTAAGACTTAAGGAAGGAGTTTCGTTTTTCTTTCCTTTTTTACAAAAGAAAAAATATTGAGAGTTACGTAACTTGCATCTTCAATATTAATAACAGTTCTTCCTTCTATTCATTTTGCTTCTAAACCTAAGCTTTAAGCCCTACCATTACCTGAAAGCACGTAGGGACGAAATTCTTTAAAAATACATATTGCTATATATACATTTTTAAGTTTATTATGTATCATTATGAACCGATTAGAATCTAAAAGTAATTGTAACTCTGAACTTACAATTTTTTTAACTGAATTAGTTAACTATTCATTAATATTATTATTATTGTTAGTTTTAATACTTTTCTATAAAGTTTTGGCTATCTTCCTCTTGCTGGAGTTAGTTAGTCTTCACACGACTCATATTACATGGCCTTGGGAACTTCTTCTGCCGTAGGGAGAGTAGGTTCTTTCGTTTTTCCTCTCTTCTCGGAACTGAAACTGATGCCAACAGTAGCAGCAATATTCAAATAAGGCGAATAAAAGAGGGGAATAACTGATAACTGAGGTTATTCAAGAAGCCTGCCCCAGCAGAATTCTGACAGCAGTCTTTCTGGGCTTACAATGAATTGGTAATTTCCTTAGCTGAAGTTTATAGGTCATAGTAATCACTTACCATCGAATTGGTTCTTCTGAGAGTCTAGCCAACGGAATTTTAAATTCATACTCACGTTTCGACAGTGTATAGCAAATAATATTAGTTTTCTTCGCCAAATGTTATTTATACTATATATTACATGAACGTGAGAGTGAATAGAAATTCAGTTTGTCTAGGGACATTGTTTCTTTATCAGCTAGACTACTCCTAGCTGCCCGTGGCTTCTCACATGTGGGAGAAAAGAACAGCAATAAAAAGGTTGTCAATGCATATCCATTACTGGTTGCTGGACAACGCTTTGTTGTTCGACACTTCTATTAATATTACTAAAATATATATCGTAATGGATCTTACCATAGAAATTAGATGTTTATAGCGGTAAAAAGTAGCCGATAGTACTCGCATTTATAATATGATTGGATGGATTGTCAAAAAAAGCAAACGAACTGAAAAATAGATAAAAATTTTAAGTGTACGGAATTCCAACCCTTGAGGCTAGCTCGGACTTACCCAGAGTTATTAAATTGATTAATTAACTGTCGGCACCCCTGCTCGAGCCTCCCTAGCTTACCTCATGCCTTTCGGAGCGTGCGACTGCCCTAGAATATTAAGTGCAGTGAAAAAAGTAGTTTATTAGTATAATTTAATATCAGGTTAATGAATTAATAACTAGCCTTAATTAATTAACTACATTAAATAAAATTAATTAATTTAGTTTAGGGGAGATGATTAATCTAATATTATCTTTTTTTTAAATTAACTGGCTACCTACCATTCTCATGCTTGATTCAACCTTCAGACGACTTGCCTCGGCTGGAAGCCTACTCGTCTCCTTCCTGGTCATTAAGTCATCACTACCTTTAATCTTATTGCTGATCATGGATGATGATCAGTCAATAATATATTTATATAGATATACTTTACTAATGACTCGGTGCTCAGTTTGGTCTCAGGCTGAAGGTAGTTCTAAATCAGCAAGATACATTTGACCCAAACAAATATGCTAACAGATTGACAAACATTGGATATTAAATAAAAGCTTTTAAATACAACATAATTAAAATATGCATAATAATGAGCTACTACCATGATCACAACCCATAACTGTCCCACTGCTGGGCTTGGGTCTTCTCTCAAAGTGTGAGTACAGGCCATGTTCCACTGACTGAGTGCGTTATGCCAGACTTTACACACTTTTGAAATGCGTTAGTAACTAATATAACATAAAAATAAGTGGGTATAAAAGACCTGACCATTTTGTAAGAAGGACCGATAACCATTGGGAAAGTAGAAAGGACCTTAAATGGCCTCTACGTTTCGGAAAAAGAAGTACCTACTGGTAGTCCCTCTATCAGGTAGACTGACAAACTGAGGAAGACAACGGGTATCCATTAGATTCAGAAGCCTCAGATGGCTGAGGGGCGTAAATTAAAGGAGGCATAGGTTTAACAGTCGAAAATCAAAGGCTGATAAATGGATGGTTAGAACTATAGCATACGATGCTTCATGTGCAACATGTAGCTGTCTCTATAACTGAAGAACTCTTTGTATGAACGTTGCTACGAGCTAAAGGCTGTGGCCTTAAATTCAGATCTCACTCCTAACTCAGTTGCAAAATCGCTCAGGCCGAGTTTAACTCAATAACCAATTCAATTCCAGTCTAGGTATCCTTGCACAACAATTTACTGCTGCAAATTTTGTTTCAGGAAATTTCTTCATAATTTACGTATTCAAAAATGCAGTTCAAGGCTGAGTTTATAGATGGCGTTATTTGTAATATGAACCTGGTTAATTTATTGTCTAGTGACATTGAGAACAGCGCTATCTGGTGTCGATCTAAACAAACTATAGCAACCGACTATAACGCGGATATAGGATAAAACTTTTAGAAATATTTTTATCTCTTTACGTCTAAGTATAACTTTTTACGTGTATACTTAAGTACACAAGTATATGCGTTGGTTTTTTTTATTTGTCATATAAGAACAATTATTTATTTCTCACTAGCTGAACTCTACGCGCGTTGCTACGCCAACATGAGCTGCCGCGGAAATATATGAAATTAATTGGAATGACAGT
>DWPA01005027.1:0-12244 GCA_018251375.1 Calpodes ethlius | reverse complement strand
ATATATATATATCTAATAAACGAACGAATGAGTCATCTAATTGATCCTCGTCGCATTCGTCATTGATCCTCGTCTATGGACCTCAGCAAACCAATGGCCGTCGACGCATTACCATTTAAAAAGGAGAAGAAAGGAAGAAGGAAAGAAAGAAAATAACTAAATTGTTAGTTACTTATTTAGATCTTCTATAAGTTCCAATCTTCGTAAATGACAGTACATAATATATATCTTGAATTTAATTATCCGTAGATAAATTGTAGTCTTGGGCGTTAACGACTCACGCGTATTTGACAATTCAATTGTATAGTAATAAATAAATAATATTAAAATACGGAATTATTTCCCTATTAAGGAACTTCGTCATGGCAGTGCGTAAAATTGCGACTGTGCAATGTGTATCATTGTTGAACTTTGGCTTCGAATTTGTATTGATAATAGCACACGTATATGTATGTATGTATGTATTATGTACGTATGTACCTACTGTAAACTCTCTGTTACATATAACTTCTCTGTTAATGGAACCTACTGCACCTTTTTCTCATCACCAGGATTGCCTGGTAGAATATACTAGGCATTAAGGCCGTACCTTATATTTAATTTCTTGAATATTTAAATAAAGAATTAATGAACAAACATTATAACATTATTAAATGTAATGTTGCCATTTTATAGCTAAATTAATAAAATACTAGGACATTGCAAAATGAAACTTAAGTTTCTTATTAAGTGCAGGGGTATGAAGCAAGTATGTTTTGTAAACCCCTATAGGGGGATAAAATAAGGGGCAAAAATTTGTGTTATGTATTCGAAATCGAGGGCATCATTTAGTACAAGTATAAATATATAGAGACATCCTTTGTAAACCATTTTAAAAGTAATCTATACACTTAGGAATCTAAGTTTCGCTATGGTTATAGTGTACAGGAAAAGGACAAGATTCATAATTCTGTTTTATCTTATTATATAATAATGGGACAATTATATTTAATTCAAGAAAATACAACATTAAATAGTGTCCGTGTGAATCTCTTTGACAAAGTGAAAATGGTCTAATTTTGACTGTAGATGGCTCTCTAGTATTTAGTATAATTCAAAAGTAATGTCAGACAAGTCAAACATTGTCAAGAGGAAAACAAACAGGCCATAAGCAAAATAAAATAAAAAAAAAACCCTTATTCAGTTTGTTATAGAAGAAAAAAAAGTTTTTTTTAAATTTGGAATACGTTTTATTTTGAATAGGTAGTATTGTTGAAGCCGAGCAAAAAACCATTGGAACAATGTGCGAACCCTGCAGCACGCGTCACTGGACCCGTCCCGGAGTGCCATTACTCAATGTCGGCCGCCATTTGCGAGCCCCGCCCGCTACGAGCTACGAGCTACGCGCTACGGCGTAGCGTACGACGCTCCGCTCTCCTGTGCGCCTGGTGTTTTTCATTCAACTATTTATAAGTACTTTTTAGATTTTTTTTATTGCAAGCAATATACTGCCAGCAAAGGTTTGCATCTCTGTGAGACTTAAATATTTGTTTTTTTAAATCATATACACAGCATACAAGTTTAAACCAGAAGTAGATTGTATAGAGGATGCTTAATGACACACACATAAATTATTTTTTGTTTACTCAATACAGTACAGCGTTAGCTT
Source organism: Calpodes ethlius (assembly GCA_018251375.1). Taxonomy (NCBI): domain Eukaryota; kingdom Metazoa; phylum Arthropoda; class Insecta; order Lepidoptera; family Hesperiidae; genus Calpodes; species Calpodes ethlius. The sequence continues at coordinate 10,596 of DWPA01005027.1, read as the reverse complement.
GACTATATTGGTGATGACTTAAACCTACTAATATTAGTTTTCGATAATCGTATCTATCACAATCTCCGGAAAACTTAATAAGTGAAATAATAACTTTTGTTTACCAATCATACATAGGTCTTCTAATTGGCACCACAAGGATTGATGTTCGACCCAGTAATTCCCACGGCTTCCCGCTGTCTTCTTTAAGACATCAATCCACCTTATCAATGGGTATTCTTTACCCTTTTTAGCGAGGCCTACCCACTATTTGAGGACTTTTCTATCCTGTTACCTATTACGAATGATGTGCCTACCCATAGCTGCGAGGTACGTCGGTAACATTCGATCCACAGATTTGATCGTCATGAAATACTTACGACATTTTTCTAAAGCCAGCTGCTTGACCTGGTGCCTTCGAATGAGGGTAACAGTAAAAGACCATGTCTTGGTCAACACTGGCACACATTGCTCGAATAATTTCCACTTCAGGCACCGAAGAATGTTGGACAGATATAACGATAGGTTAGGTTTTTTGAGCGACCCGTTTCTCTCTTTACAAATGGCTTATTTGTCCTTGGTAAATGAGACTCATCGTGAACTTCAAACGTAGCGTCGTCAACACGGAAGTGACATGGACGATTGACATGATTTTGCTCTTGTCTATGATCGTTTTAGGACTTGTGTGAGGCGCTGTTCAGGTCTCCTAACATGTTATTAAGGTCCTATTATGTTTCCACCTGGGTCGGTATATCAACAAATCCAAGGTGTGTGAGGTATTCACCAATAATATTAATGTAGACTAAATAATAAGAACTTATTCGGTAATATCTAATGATGTGATGTTTTGACAGGCAACTGATTAAAGGATTCTGAAGAGATACAATAATGAAAACAGCTATAAGTGTGATGCGATGTTAATATTCCGACTGAAGTAAGGATTTTATACTCTGCATTTATTAATAGTGACCTTACATTGTTACATCCTTGAAATATACAATGTTAAATATTTTTTACCATTGATGGACCTTTACACTTTTCTGCTGCGAATGAGGTCAGTTATGATAAGCGCCGTCACATACTAATTGTGTAGGTTGTATTTGTTATATAATCAAGTAGTTATGTGTGATTGGATTATATTTGAGTGTATTTATTAAACTTATTTGTTAAAAGATGGTCATTAGTTAGATTCATTGTAAATCGTGAAAAATCGTACGTAATCGGTTGCATTCGGCCGAATGTGATATAACACGAACGACTGCACGCCATCCTTATCAATCTGCAACGCGTCGATACTGGCATAGTGTGGAGTAGTTTTATAGGAAAGGATAATAATCATTGATTATTCGATAAATAATACAAAATATGTTTTTTTTAGTTTTTAATATTTTTTACACAATTCGTAGCATTCATAATGCCGACACATTCCTCCCTCCTCGACGTCCCGTCAGCGAATAGGTGTTATAATAACTTTACATTGTAAACCAGACAAATTCGTGTATACTTCCGTATAATATATACCTCGCCGAAATTATACAATACAAATATATAATGAACATTGTTTGTAGTCGTGTCGTTCGATAGATCCAGTCGCTGAGAGACGCACCTTGTATATTAGTTCCTATATTTACAATAACTTCATGACTTTCAAACTCATTATGTATAATGTACATATACATATAATAAAGAGAAAAATCAAAATAAAATTCTTCAATTAATACATTAATACCTAACGGCTACTTTAAGACTTTCCTCTTAATAAAATATATTACAAGGGTGACGTTAACAATAAAATAGGGTAATATTAACAAAGACCGAGCGGCGGCGTCAGGGCGCCGGATTATAACTTAATACTGAATAATCAATGGAAATTAACTTTTTATACAAAGTAAGTGAACAGTGCTTGTATACTCGTGTATATTTACAAAAGATAACAGACCTTCACTAAATGATTTCGTTTGCGGTGTGACTGTTTTCGTATTTACTTCTAAAGCTAGTTAATATTATAGAGAATTAATTTCAAAATAATAAATTGTTCCTTTAGAAAAATATAGGTAGACGACGCCCTAATTTAGAATTTTAAAATTCACAAAACGCGGCAAGATCGGTATGACCAAGATCAGTGTTGCCATAAAAACATTCACATCGCAACCCGACACGTAATATGGTAATTATTACACTAGTATAAAGCTTGATTTCGGATAACTTTTAAACTATCAAAGTTATTCCGCAGCTAGGGACCAATTTGACAAATTTATTATAGCTCCCATTTCGTATACATGGCTAAGGCTGGTAATGTGAAATTACCCTTCAAATATTGTGAGGATTCAAAAATATCTAAATATTTGGTTCCGTGGTCAGTAGTACATTATACATATATTTCAACCATTAAAATCTAAATACAGATAAAACAAGTGAAACGCAAACTTAGTTCGTCCACGTGCCGGCGGCACTCCACGGAACGGATTCCATTCTTATTTCAAAACACGCGCCAAAACCAACTGTCATGTGTCACGCGTTGGCGGGATCGATGCTGGATCGATTCCTGATGTTTTTTTTTTTTTTTAATAATGACACAAACAAGAAATTCGAAAGCTCAATTATAATTTCAGTCGAAGAAATTTACGTTTAAAGTTCCACATATCGTATAACTTGACATTGACATAAGTTCCTAATTAGCATTAACAACACGTTCTTCCGTTTACGAAGAAGGCAATCGTTGTCAGGTATCGAGACAATATAGAGCTAAAAATCTCATCGCATTTAACAATGTAAAATATCATTTTTATCGTATACATCGGTTACAAATTGTGCTACATTATTGAACACCAAGGCAAGGTGAAACTATGATATCCGAGTCCCGATATCACCGTAATAATAAATATAGTAATATAATATGATACATAATATATAATTCGAAGATATGTATGTCACCTGTAAAGCAAAATCACGAAACTACGGCGCGGACACTAAACGTTAGGTATGCCAGCAATTGACGTTCACCTACAATTACGTTTGAGCTCGATAATTGAATAAATTAGTTATAGGTAACAGACGTGAGACGATCGAACAGAACTCATAAGTAAGATTTTATATTTAAAAACCTCCGATGGTTGTTCCCAAGTACGTTAGGCCCGGCGCACGCGAGCGAGAGCGACGGACCGCGGGTCCGACACCGGACACGGCATTTTAAGACTGACGCAATTTAAGACGTCACATTCGCAGTGCCAATTAAACCCGAAGGTCCGCAGATCTCCCTCGCGCTGCCGGAGCCCGCATAACAAAAGTTATTCACAAATAAATCATATCTAAGTAACCTATTACATACACAACTCCTTTACAAAAAGTCCCATCTATTACCGTCTGTCTTCTGCGACCCAGTGATAGTTACAACTTACAACTATTCAATTATTTATTTATATTTACGTAATAACAATACACAATTAGCTATAAATATTTATACGATAACTATCAAACCGTTTTTATTGTTACAATCGTCGACGTCGCTCCTCTAGCCGCGAGACTGCGAGCCGCCCGACGATACCGTTCCGTTCGTATTATTTATATAGGGTGATTGCACCAGTCGTATTATACAGCGTCCACATAGTCACTTCGCGTAAATTTACATTAATTTAAACATTAAAGTTGACTTTAAATCTTAATTTAGGAGATCGTATACTGTTTCAAATATTACAAAATGTTTCACGTATGTACATGTAGCATCGTTCTCCTATTAGTCGTGTCGTATCACAAGCCGCGTCGGACCGACCGGTTCGGGCCGGTTCGATCCGGTTCGATCCGGTGCGGGCCGGTGGCGTGCGGCCGCGCGCACGCGTCGCCGGACGACGTGACGGTTATTCATATCTGAAACAATGATACGCAAATTAGCGTTTTGTTGCGACGTGTCGCGTAATTAGAAAACTGTAATCAAGCTCGGGTCGTGACATTGTTTCACTAAAAACTGTTCTCGCTTTGTTTTATTTCCACATACAAATACAGTGCAAACATTGCGTGATTCTTGTCCGAAGCAGGTTGGATATAGAAGCTTAGCGTAGCAGCCAAGAAGCTAGCTGATTCATCCACGTGCTTCACTCGAGAAACATTGTCATTCTATCTCAATCTCTGTGTCACGGGTCACTTGAATACGACAGCGGTGACCCAACTGAGTCTTATTGGCAGCGCTCAGTCAAGTTGTGAATCCTTTATTTTGATTTTTTATACCAACAATTAATGCTCAATTACAATCCCACTTGATGGTAGGTGGTGACGAAGATACAAACAGTTTTCTTTTATTTACATGGTCTATTATATACGTTGTGCATATAACAACAATATATTACACTAGTCACAACATGTTGTAATGTATCACAACAGTTACAATATATAAATTTATCGATATATGTTTATAAAATATATTATTTCAACATCTGTGACTAAAAATGCGTAGGAGAATTTTATACGCAGAGGCTTTGACATCTTTGGCTGACTTCAAAGCACGTTTCTTCTCTTGACAGAGGAGGTTAGACTAGCCACCACGTAGCTCCAGAGCGGATAGGTGAGGAAATATCTCTTCTAAGTGTTTTAAAGTTATAAATAAACAAAAGAAACAAACAATACTCACATGTACAAGTGTTTGCATTAGAGATGGTGGCCGTAGTACTCGGCGGGGTAGTGCGCGTAGCCCTGGTGGAAGGCGGGGTCGGTGGGCGGCCTGTGCATCATCTGCTGCCCGTCCATCATGTATCCCATCGTGGCCTCCGGGCTGTAGGCGCCGCTCGGGCCCGCGTGCGGGAACACTGCCGGATAGAAAACTGACCGGTTAATTAGGCCTGCCGTACCAGCACCGGTTCGTGCGTCGTATGATCCGCGGACGATTGGATCATAATAAATAATATTATATAAACGCTAACACATTCATACCCCCGCAGATGTTGCGGGTGGCATGGACAATACAAATAATACGTCACTCACACCCATGACCCGATAACAAATATTTATCTGATACATAAATATCTGGCCCGGCAGGGAATCGAATCCAGGACTCCTCGCTTCGCAGGCAGGATCACTACTAACTGGGCTACGGGACCGTTGAGGCCGTCGTCATGAGGTAAGACAGAGGGTATGTTGGTTTGTTGAAATGTATTTGAGGGCCTATGAGGTGCAATGGTTACCATACCGGATTGATTTTCAAAAGGTTCTGGGTTCGATTCTTAATGAGACAGACATTTGATGATAAGTTTAAATTTCTATGTTCGTCTGAGTTTGCGTATTGTCTTTTTAGGTTGTCGTTGACATCCACGACACGGAGTCCTATTGTAGTCCTACACTAGGACAACATAACCACAGACAAAGAAGAATAACATAAGCAACCTTTGACATAGTGTAGTAACATACACGGATAGCAAATGCAAATTTATCACCGACAAGATACTTTCCGTTGTAAAGTTTCTACACTAATAAGATAATTATAGTACAAAAAACCTCATAAATTATTGCAAAACTTGGCGGGCCGCCCCTATGCAAAAACGGAACATGGACGAGCAATAACAATAAAGTGCCATCGAAACTTTTTTGACGACACAAAATGACACGACAAAAAGGCCCCGCGGCGAACGACTATTCGAATCCGCTCAATTTTGCCACAAAACTGTTATGTCTTCCGGTAGCAATATATCGATGGGGATTATCAATCGTAAACTAATGGTGTTCGTCCATTATAGACGCCGATTTCCGCCTTCGACGTGGCTCCTTTATGGTGGCACGCGCCATTGCCCGTGAGATTCGGGACTCGACTCGCGGCATCGAATACTCATTTCGAATAAGTGCCATCGGTTTTTTTTTCAATATACCTTCAAATTATGTTTATTATACGATAGTAAGTAAAGTGAAGCGTACTTAATGGACAGTTTAATGAATAATGCATTTAAAGGAAACCTATAATTGCCCGCTACAAAATTTTATTCGAGGACAGCAAGTGATGGATTGCGTCGATACACTTAGTAGCCGATGTTGATATTTGTTAAGAATACATTTTGCTGTACTCTATTAAAATAAATAATGTAGTAGTTAATTGCTCTGTACTTTAATATGTTACATACATAATGATATAGGTACTAGAATTGTTTCATGTTTAATAGATGAAACCCGAAATTACACAGAGTACTCAAAGTCGTACAGAACACAACGGTTAACTTTCATCGTCTTTACTTCACGATCTTAAAAAACATAATTGAATATCACCATACGTCTAATTAGAATCCGATTGTGAATAAAAATGATCACGCAATACAGTGAGAGAAAAATAGTTTTATATTTTATCTCGCCACAGATAGCAACACTTCCCTACAGCGGCGGAATATTAATGTGGCACGGTAACAATTGCTGGCAACACTGAAGCGATCGCATCTTTTTTAACCCGATGGTTCTCAGACGCTCTCTCTGAACACTTCAGACGGCTTCGCTTTTTCTAGAACGCGTTTCCTGTTTCACGCGCGGCTGAGACTACATTCCTAGGATTTAAATTGTATTCTAGAAATTTCTTCGCAACATTTTAATGATAATTAGAGAAGTTTTCTACGTTTGAATTTTGTACGTAATTATATTAGTTGAAGGGTTTATTTTATATTGACGGCATTTAATATTTTATTTTCTTGAATAAATATATCTTTAATTTATTATTAGGTATAAAATTTAGAGGTAAACTAGAACTATACCAAATCTCAAACACATTCGTGGCTGAAATGTTCTTAAAAAGAGTTATAAAAGATTTCCCTTCACGTATTAATATCTGAATACTAAGATATATAAAGTTTCAATGAAATTAGTCTAGAATTGTATCTGTTATTGTCCAGTAATAAATAATTGTTGCAGATTATAGTTTACGATTTAGAATTCATTGTTTGGATACATTAGAGTATATTTTAAGGAATAAGTTTAATTTGCATCTTAAGTCATGTTTTTATTATTTTATCTATAATATTACCTTTTATCTACATTCTTCGACTCAAGAAAATCGATACTTCATGACAGGATCTATATAATAATCGTTAGGCATAGATTAAATAAACCTTATAACTGCATTCCGTTATAGACAATTAAAATCATTAAGTCGAACAATTATTCAATTGCAAATTGAAATTAGAACAAGCTAATCGACTTCTCAAATCACAATGACGACACACCAGCTAGTTCAACGCGCGGATTTGCGTCGTGATCCGCAGTGCTCCGTACAATAGCAGTAGAGGACATCCGCGAAGATTATCGCTCACTAAATCATAGTTTCCTGGTAGCGAGCTCCGGGCGCGTTATTGTTTCCTGTCGCAGTCTGCACGGAGACGCGCTCCACTTGACTCAGTACTCAGTAGACCCTCCTCTAGCCGTGTTTCGTCTGATTTCGCTGCTAATAAACATTGTTTCATTTACAGCCGGCATGGATTCCTTTTTTAGATCATGTAAAGGTTAATTGATGCATGTTTTGAATCATATCTCAAATCGTAAAAAGTGTGACCTTTCACGGATTTATAGCTAACGCACTTAAGAGACATGTTTTTTTCAAAAATGTGATGAATATTTATATTTTATATGAATACGCAAAGTTCAGTATTATATTTTTCTATTTATGATTTACAATTTAACCACAATTGCACGCTTTTTCAAGTAATATTGATTTATTTTAGTCATTCCCCATAAACAAATGATGTAAAATAACTTGCAAGAGATAAACAAATTACATAACTTTTTGGCATTTGTCGCTGCGGTCAGTTTTATGCATTCGCCGTGAATATTGAGCCAATCCATTGTCTTAAGTGGGCAGCCGCCGGAGTTTTGGCGTCGGCGTTGTACTAAACAGGCAGCTCGGGCGGCCGCGGTCGAATCCTAAATATCCCGCCGGATGCCGCCAAGTTTGCCGACGACGGAAAATGGAAAAACAGGAGGGTACGATAGATGGAAAATTGTTTTGGCAATCGGCTAAAGAAAATGGCCACCGCATTTCCTGCGGTCAGGTCGAGCCAAGAGCGCTTTCCGATCGCCGCTTTCGTATTCCCGTTGCGTGCGTGGTTCCCTGCCGGGCTCCGCATCGGCCTCGCTTCGCCCACCACAACTCAATCCACGCTTTTTGCTCGGATTGCGCCCGCTCGACCCGCTTCGCTATTTGTCGACGGTTTTTCTCCTTTTAGCGACTCCGGCGATGGTGCGTGCAGTTTGCGCAGGACGTTCTTGGCGTCGAACCAGCTCGCGTCTCGCAGCGACTAATTGATGCAATTATGCGACTCCGAATCCGATGAAATCGCTCGATTATCCGTCGGACGCCCGACTGATATTCAACACGACGACGGAAAGCTCGAAGCCGACGGCCCGACGACGCTGCAGTATTTTTGCGGAGACAACGCGCGTTACTGCCTTTTTAATAAACTGCCGAGCGTCACGATTTAATCCGCGCGAAAAGCTGAATAAACGATTGGTTGGAAATGGCGCGATGGCCGACGCTCGAACGAATTGTAATTTACAGTCTCGCGCGGTAATGGCGTCGCATCAGAGCGCAATTTATGCCCTTATAATAAATTCATTAGGCCGCGCCGAGCACCGCCGAGCGCGTATATATGCGGGCGTCGATCCAGTGACACGCTCCGCCGTCGACGGACACGGCTCGTCGTGTTCGCCGTCATGCCTCCATTCGGTTATTTGCGATCGAGCTTGTAATGAGGAGAAAATATCGATTGGAAACCAATTACGAAGGTACTTTGGCATCAAAGTTAAACGAGGCTTCTTGTTGCGGGTCGTGTTTCAGCCGGATGAGTTAAATTTGACTCGTATCTCCCGCTTTATATGGCCATCGTAATTTTGAAGGCAGTTAAGTGGGATGCGTTACAAGCTGTTTGTTCTAAGTTGTGGATGAATGGCCGGAGATAGAAGATAGTACCTATAGCCGATCCGATTCTGTCGGACGACCGAGACGTAGAGTGATCAATTATTCCTTCGTAGCACGAATGCTCGAATCTCGATAGAAGCACGAGGCATCGCTTTCATTAAGACACATGGAGATGAACTGTCTCGGTGCGATAAGGCGGAAGGCATGTAGAACGTTGTTTGCGCAAAAATTGCAAAGACAAAAGCAGATCTAATCCCGTGTAGGCAAGGAATACCCACACATCTAGATATGAGGTAGGTACGTTGTCGGGAGGGGAGAGTGATGGATCGTTCGGGACGGGTCAACGAATTCGGACATTATTCTTTTTTACCCTTCTTGCGTTCCGTTCGCAAGAGTAAGCCCTTTTTCTGCGACGTCCTTTTTTTCCTTACCCGGGCGGAATTTTTGTGCCCGGGGAACGTTTTATGGACTGCGCCACGCTACAATTACAAAGTAAAAGTGGAATTGGTCGTTTGTAATTCTATCCCATATTGTTGACGAGAATGGACTTTTGCTTACTCTTTTGATGTTCGCTGTGCGCTGTCGAAGCGATACGAGCCGATTGAATTGATTTTATGTAACAACTTTCTTTATTGTGTACATGACATAACGACGTCATTGGATTACAGGGGACTAATTTGATTTGAACTTTAATATGTTTTACTTAATTAATTTAAATTATATAATATTCATATGATCATAGTTTTACAGTGTTTCCGGGTTTTAAGTTCCGTACAAGAGGCTTAGGTTCGAATCTTGGACGTATTGTTGAGTTTTCATCGATTAAGTGTCTTTAAAACACTAAATTTTTAAGACACTAAAAAGCTTCTTAAAATTTTCAATTCATAGTTCAAATCTTAAAATTTTATTTATAGTCAAGGACGATTATAATAGAATCAATAAGAATTTATTGCGTAATAATGAACTCCTATATACTTCTTAACTCTACTTTATCCATTCTAGTCCCGTTATACAAAGAAAATAAGTACCGAAATAAACTGTGAATGTTATTTCCAAAACTAAAAGGCGTCCTGTCACAAGAAACAATTTTCCCAATTCCTTTTATTAGTGAGCAGCAGGTACCAGGAGAACATAAGTGTCCGCCGCTAGCTAAAAGGCCCGCTCCCCCGGGAGGCGGCCAGCCTGCATACTGTATGAAGGCGGTCAGCAAACTCAATTTTCGGCTTCAAAGTCGTCGTGGTCACCAATTTCGAATTTCGGAACGTGTTCGATGCATCGTCATTGAGTTTGGGAGTACGATGAATACAAGATCAGTTCAATAATATGAACCTGTTCATTCTCTAGCAATAGTACATACCTATACATACCTATCGGATTTATGGGATGGATTTATGTAAGAAATTTTGTATATTTCCTATATGAAGCTTTACGAATAAACTTGAAAGACCAACAAGATATTACTGTTCAACCTCTGAATATTTTTTTTTACTAATATTTGTTCCTTGCAACCTCAATACGCAGTAGTCCAAATTAAAAAAAAGGACCCAACAAACTGTGCAATCGTAACCTGTGAAATAATACATGTAATTAGATAAAATAGACGTATAAGAAAAATGTTACCTGCTCTATTCGACTGGTCTATCATTGGCTGGACTATCCTACGTCTCGCGTTGATAAACCTGGAACAATGGAAGGACACGTTAGTCAAATTGAAAAAAAAAACAATATAAAAATACTTAAATAGTCCT
>DWPA01005026.1:0-12245 GCA_018251375.1 Calpodes ethlius | reverse complement strand
ATCACTGGTTTATTATGATATAATATAGTTAAATGTTAAAGACAAAAAGCAGTTAAATGTATCAGTTATTTAACCGTGTTTCCTGATCCCGATGAACGCGTGCCTTGTCTACTAAATAAACCTTCGATAATTACACGGCTCAAGGCAATCTAAAAAAATTTGAGCGATGTACAACGAAAAAAACTTGGTTCCGTGCGGTAGTCGAAAATCCCACATTTAGAATGTGGTGCCATTTGTTTTCGTGTGAGCACGTTTAAATATTCGTGAGGTTAAGAAGCCTTTTTACGATTTACACAAGCAGCCATATTCTATCATGGCATGTAGTTTTAAAATGAAATCAAATTTAGATATAGGTTTAATAAAATTCAATTTAAATAGGTAAGCAGTGATATCCTAGTGGTTCGATCGCTGGTTTTTCGAACATAACAAGTTAATTATCACTTGCTTCGGTGATCAAACATCGTGAGGAAACCTGCACACCCGAGAGCTCTTCATAATGTTCTCGAAGGTTTGTGAAGTCCATTAATCCACACTTGGCCAGCGTGGTCGACTATCACCTGTACCGCTCACATTGTGAGAGGAGACCCAAGCCCAGCAGTGGGACAGTTATGTTTTGTAATTATTATTATAGGTAACATATATATAATATAAATGTTGTAATGCTAATATTTAATAAAACCTTAACATCTTAATTGAATACGGAACCCGAAATCTGCACCAAGAACATTCTTTACTTTTCAAGTATCGTTTACATTAGACATCTCTGATTATAGACACATGTGTTCAGAATTGCAACCTTTGCCTCGACGTTTGAGAAAAAAAAAAACAAAAAAAACATGGCTGCCGTTTTTTGGCGGGACAGATTTATATCTCAGTTTTTTGACACGGTTAATCGCTTGTAAATTGTGTTGCTACAAATTTGTTGTTTATTTAACTTGTAATGTTTGTTAAATTGGTATGTTTGATTGGATTTATTTAATAACAATGTCAAAGAATTTTTATAATAAGTATGGACTGAGATGCCGACAATGAACCGCGTACTTATGTTTTTGAACTAAAAGCGTGTTTCGTTTTTAAGCTATTTATTTTACTATTTGAAGTTTTAAATTTAATAAATTGACAGTCGCATCCGAGCCTGGCTCTATACGAGATCTCTCCGTAGTGTAGATCCACGGTCTACGTCCATAGAAACTTGAAGCTGGTGGATATATGGAACGCTGTAGTGTGTGGAACATTTTTTAATATGGTTAATCATCTGTAGTCTATGGCGGAACTGTGAAGTGTACACGATATGATAAACTAGTCTGTGGCAAGTTGTTGAATAGGCCAGTTACGGTGTAGCGCATATGATTAAATTTTACGTGACTAAATTATGAAAATATATGAAATATTTTAATATGTATATTATGTATGTAATATGTCTATTTCTATGGCATACACATTTTTATTATAAGTACATACTAATATTATACGTATATCAAGAAGATCGCCATTATAGTATGATATTTTATGTTCATGTAGTTGCTTTTTACTCCGAAATTACATCGTAATACTATCGGAAAATTCATTAGGTTGCGATTTGAGTTGCTCCATAATAAAGAAACGTTTGTAAGTTTGTATGTTTATATGTTTATTATTGATTAAGGAACTTACAGTTCAGTCAATATCTCATTAATTGCATTATCACTTCGATAACATATGATATCTGTTACAGAGCAACTCGGAGAAGAAAGGCAAGGGACGGACCGGCTGGCCGCAGCACGTGTGGGCGCTGGAGCTGAAGAGCGAACAGAATTTACAAACGTAATGACGTCAGCGATTTAGAAATTGTATTACGAAAATTTATTTATAAATGTCAAGGTTATTATGATACGGGGAAAACTTGGTTCGATCGTTAGGAAGCCCTCCGTCTCTCTCTAATGTAACAGCGATTGTAAAATGTATGCTGCCAATTGAGTGGGAAAGAGACAGAGGGTTTTTAGCTGAATCTAAACTTTATGTCAATGGAAGAGAATAAAATTTGGAAGGTTTATAGTTTTTGCGTTGAATCCGCCAACTGTTGCCATGGAAACGGTTACCACGCCAATTTATAAGTCGATCCAAAAATGTCACATCTTTGGACTTGGAGTTTAAGCTTCTCAGCCTCCTCATTATATATAAATTATCCACGATTGCTTGTCTATAGTATTGAAAATATAGTATTAACGCCTTCTGTATAATCGTGTTTATCTACCAACGTTACCGGAGATTGTGGATAGGATTGCAATCGGTCAATGGTTTGTCTGTCTCTAACTCCTGGTCCGGAGAGCGGAGGTTGGGAATCTGATCTTTTTCGTCCTGTCCGAACGGCGGTCGGACTCCGACTGACCGCGTTCACAGCTCACACAGCTATATGTAAGCGATGTACAAAACTTTGATAGCGTGATTCTGGTCGGACGTGACGTCAACGAATAATAATAATGCAATATTGGTACTTGGTGTAAGCGCTGGACCGCAGTGCCACCACGCTGTACCAACACTGTTCAAGTTTGTCTATGAATCTATCGAATAAATGTTACTTTTTCTTTCTTTCTTATATTGCGATATAATCAGAACATTTTAATTTAATAAATATTTGAAAAATATTTGATACTCTCCCCTAGAGATACATTTTTTGGAAATTAATTTTAGAAGTTTTCATGCCTAGGTAATTTAATTTTCGTGTTCAAATACTATATATGTATATAACTATATTATGAAAATATAATATAGTGTGACGTCACGGAATTAACTCACCCTCCCACCCCTTCTCATACAATGTTCCACCTCACCAACCCCCTCCCGTTATCATATGACGTTATTATGTATGACTTAATCGGCTCGAAGGACCAACAACTAGGTTTATTTATTACATTGAAGATGTACCGCTATTTATTTTAAGGTTTTTGAATATACAGTTAAATAGATTTATTTACTTAATAATAAAGATATCGGAGCTTAAGTTGTAAATTGCATGTTTTAATTTTATTAATATTAGGCCAAAATGTAATATTCAATATTATCGCCGTGAATGAGCCAAAGAATGAGATTAAATTAATGATAAGTTACTGGTGTTTTATTTGTCAATTAAGTGTTGAATACGATGTTGCTGGGTGACCGAGCTTTCGTCGGTGTCTTTTTTTAGGTTTTTTGATATATGAATAATATAATTTGAACCTACTGACACAATAAAAATAAAAAAAATAATTCAAAAGAAATAAATTTTAATATATTTTTTTTTTCAAAATAAATATAATTTCTCCTCACAAAAAAAACACCAAAAGTAGAAAAAATCGGACCGAGATTTGAAACCGGGTTTCCTGCGTTTTAAGTCGCCCGATTTCCCGACCGAATTTTAAAAATGACGGCGAAATTTAGCTTTGTATTCTAATGATATTGTAGGAGGTTTTTATTCGATGAAAACACGGTTAAAACGACATTTTTTGGAAATAAAGAAATCCCCTAGACACAAAATTTCAATAAAATCGTTGGAGCCGTATCCGAGATCCGTTTATATATATATATATACATATTTATAGATATATTTACAAGAATTGCTCGTTTAAAGATATTAGATTTGAGGGAACAGAATTAAATTTACTTCGAAATGATCTACTTTACAACCCGCAGACAATATTTATACTGTGAGCGTAGCACCTTCCACTCGTACAAGAAACTCGTATAAAATTAATAACCAAAATTAATTTAATTACAACTCTACACGCCAATTTGCTGCGAGTTGCAAAAGCAATAATCGTCTAATATATGAAAATTTTTAATAACGTTGAATTCTTTATATATATTCAATTGTTGTTTTGACTCTCATATAAATATAAAACAAATTTATACACCACCAAATGGAACATATAACTTTTAAATACCTTTGTTACTTGCCTAATTCATACAAATTATAGATTTAATTTGATTTGAAAACTGAATCAATCAACCACACTGCTCCATTGCGCGGCCAAATAAAAGATCTTAGGATACACTACGGACTTGGACATATCGCTACTTGAATATACGTGCCCTGAAATGCACGGAAGCGTTCCACTAATTACGCGATCACCCATTTAAATTACCGTGATATTTAGTAATTCATCAATTAACTTTATAACAATAAAATTATAACAATAACAGTGTTAGAAAATAGAAAAACATAATTAAGGAGGATCGTTTTGAGTTAAGAAGGAAATTAATGGCCTTGTTATTTTGTGTTATTCCGCACTTGCACTAAGATGGAGTAATTGATATCGTACAGTTTTAGACAAAACAACAATGGCGGCCAGGTGTTTGCTTTTAATCTATTGCAGACTGAAATAATTAGTCATTGTACACAGTGTCTATAAATATATTATTCTACGGCCCTTTTAAATACAAAATGTCTAGAAGTACGGATAATTGGATGAATAGAGTTTTGTTATGGTTTCAAAGGTTAAAATAGCATTATTTGAGAAAAAAAAAGGTTGTTTTTTTATTAATTAATTTAGTAAGAGAAAATCAGTCTTGAAATAGGCAATAGATCTTATACTATTAAAAGAAGAACACATGTAAATTGTTATATTTGTAACATATTTCTGGAAAAGTATTCTAACGATTTCGATAAAAATTTGGTGTGTTTGAGAAGATTCTTTATCAGGAAGAGTTCGTTTTCATGTAGTTTTGGGAATAATAAATAGTTCTCTAATTCTTGGAGCATAACATAAGCAGTTTATGCAATTGATTTAGTTTCATTTGTTTGACACCAGATGGCGCTGTTACACATTAACGCCATCTATTGAAACAATTTTGTACTAAAATGTGTATTGCGATCAAAGCTAACACTAATAATGTTAATTCTCAAGTCATGTGCAAGCGGATCAGCTGACGGAGAGTGGTCGCGGTCTTCAGTCGGTAATA
Organism: Calpodes ethlius; assembly: GCA_018251375.1. Taxonomy (NCBI): domain Eukaryota; kingdom Metazoa; phylum Arthropoda; class Insecta; order Lepidoptera; family Hesperiidae; genus Calpodes; species Calpodes ethlius. The sequence goes on along the minus strand of DWPA01005026.1, from coordinate 7,328 downwards.
TCAAAAGTACCAAAGTAAGCGTTGCTGGTCAAAAATAATGGTGTGACTGTTTATTATATTTACATACTTAATGTTGTTAAGTCATAATTTAACTCGGTGTTATATAACGTATAAATATGCGTAAACCTCGTAAAAAAATTTAGAACCTGAACTAAATGAAAATAAATGTAGTCAAGCTTAATCTGTTCAAATGTTTCTCGGTGCAATTTTATTACCTTTTTAACAAGTTTAAAGGGGTCTTATTTAACACAATCTCCGCGTACAGCTTCCATAGAATTTATTTCCCAACTCAAATCCACTACTGAACCATTTAGAAAGTTTCTCGATAAAATTAACTATACATGGAATTTACGACGCAATTTATAAAAAACTTGCGCCCAATACGGTTTTTGTAAAAACATCCAAGTCGCCGATATTTCGTGGTTGTAAGGGCATTGTCTTATCGTACGCGAGATACTAGTGGCGATTAATAGATGTAAGAAAAGAAATAGTTTGGTATTTCGGTACTTTAGCTCCTCCGATTTTTGCACTGTTTTATTACCCAATTTTTATATAAATTGAGAGAGCAATCAAAATAATAGTACTATCTTTCTATTTTAAGATATCTTTTAAACAGGTATTTTAATAAAGATTGGATATTGTTCTATCACGAAAAGAAACATTTTCGATTAAAAAGATACTTGTTAATGATTTATAAAAATAAAAATGTATTCTTCTAATAACTAGCACAGAATAGACAAAGATGTTTATGTGTTTTTATTTCTAATACGTAATTTTCACCTGTAACTTTGTATGTACTTACAGAGGAACAGACGAGCCATCCTAAATGGTCACCGTCGAATACTTTCATCATGAAAAAGATACGCAATATTACTTCATAGCTACTTGCCTTCCATTCGCTAGTAGGACCGGTGGTTTATCATAACGTCTTCACAAGATTTGTGTACACACTTCGGTAGTTTCGGCCCATATTTTCTATCGGGCATTCTCATTTCCTCCGCGACCATTCCGTGATATGTTCAAAGGACCTACATATGTATTTGTATAGTCGTGACCAGAAAGCTATTAAAAATTTGAATAAGGAAATGTATTTCCTATTCGTTTTTCTATTATAGTTCGTAGGATTATAAGCATTGTGCGTATCCCCTTTTCTTGTTGACTACCTCATCGTAGTAAACGTGACTCTTAGGCAAGCAATTATAGCAACAATTTTAGTTTTCGATAGTACTAAGTGATGGCTGTCATTATGAGTACAAATGCTTCTTCAAAGTTTGTAATTCCTTTTCTCAGGTTTGCTCTTCGTAAGATACTTTTGAAAGCCAAGTTGCAATTTGACATACGAATAATGATATAGAAAATTGTTTGTATAAAAAAATTAATTATCCATTCAAGTAACGAGTTTGATTTTGCAAGATTCATTCACGGCATATTAGAAATATTAAATATTGATTATTTATTACTTTATCAATAAACCGTTTTTAATTAACTATTATTAATTCCTGGCAAAACATTATAATATACATCGTAATGCATATCATATCTGTAAATTTTCGATTGGATCGAATCCAATCGTCCCGTATACGTCACATACCACTAAATATCACAGCGGCTACCCTTTTGATAGTTTAAGCTCCAATAGTACATATTAAAAGATATATCAAAACGTAATTTCTCGCTCCGCAAATCGAAGTCTTTGGCTGATTTATTTACATTTCAGTGGCCTCCTCGTTTCTTCACTGGCTACTTCTTTCCCCGGCCGCCTGTAGTTCGCATTGAAAAGTAATTCGCATCAAGGACAGTTAGTTCACAGAGTATTCAGAACGAATCATAAATAATAGGCTTCGAGAATATTTAATCATAGAGAAGCCGTTTATCGACAAAATAAATAACCTGCTCGTTTTAAATCTTTCAACAAAAGCTAAGGGTTCTAATTTACACCATCTAATGATGAATTTATCTATTGCTTTATCAAATGCCTTAGTTCAAATGTTTAAGTAAAAAGGCAATGTTTTTACACATTTCAGCAAACTATTAACTCCCATTAATCAACATTAGAAGTTAAACTTGCGATTAATTATTACTTGTCTAGGCCATAAAAGAAATCTATTGCCTGCATTTCGGCATTTTATATCGACAATTTCAGCTCAACGTTGATGCATCAGTTGTTGAAAAATACCTTTTTTATAACATTAATATCGAATATGTTATTTATTCTTACTGTTTCTTTATGTACAAGTACAAGAAGTAACAATAAAAATTAACTACATGGGCGCTTGTCGATCGAGGCAGGAAATAATAGCATTGCAAACTCGTCTGCTATTCTTATCCCGTTACAAAACTGTGAACTGGTTGGACGTAAAGTATGTGAAAATAACCAAAAACAATAATATGATCTTCATTTAATACGAAAACCATCATATCTTATCAGAATCGGTTCTTAACTCAGTTCTTAAAGTACATATAACTCTTAAAATGCACGTGTTCTAGAAATAGAATGTTGTAATCAAACGCGAGAAATTTAAATATAATTCTCGGTAAATGAGACGCGTGCTAAGACTCACCTGTATTTAGATTGAAATAACGTGATTCTATCTACACACTGAAATTGTATCTCCGTTAATGAAAAATCGATATCTCGAGTAAACACGCCACCCATCTCGGAGATTTCCCGCCAAATCTTACAGCCAAATTAAATTAAACGATGTCGAGCCCGCGGTTCTGTCCACTGTACAATTAAATTATATTATACAAATGTAAGTTGCCTCGCAACCAGATGGACTGTCGACCTGAAGAAGACGGCTGGTATTCGCTGGATTCAGAAGGCTCAGGACCGGTCTGAGTATCGCAAGTTAGGGGAGGTCTATGTCCAGCAGTTGACCTTTAAAGGCTAATAGATAAATACATACAAATGACGTTATTGCATTAACTTTAAGACAAGAGGAATATCATGGGAAGACTAGTAGCACTGACCTAATGTTACCTAAGCTTAGATAGATCTGAAGATTTGGTGACCTCGTAGTCTATTTGGTAGTGACCCAGTCTTTTCATGGAAACCTGATGGTGGCCACCGTCGTTCATTGCCATCAGAAATATTAAAGGAATAAACTTTAAAAACAAAGATATACTGATAATTCACTCTTTATCAGCCAAGAATGAAAGCTTGTCTGCAAAACAGTTCAGTATAGTTCTATGGGTAATATGACTGTTTCATGGTATTAGTACTGCTGTTTCCCTAAATATCTCTTAAGCCACGATAGAGAACCATCGTAAATTAATGCAATTGTTGCCGAAAATTAGTTTAACAATTGTATGATATGAGTATCTTTCAAACGAACAAATAGTATTTTGTACACAAATCATTTAATACTGAATCGAAGGTATATCTCTGGGTAACAACTAGAGAGTTCATTGACATCTTTTTCTGTGAAATATATTTTCATTTCTATATCGTATTGTGTAACTCGAATTATCACTAAAATATTAAAACTCATTCAAACTTTAATAATTTGCCTCGCATGAGTTCGGAATAAAAAACATCTGCCACGTAATAAAATGTGTGTACACAGACTAAATAAAAACGAAACACACAGACAAGTTACGAACAATATTTTATATTAAATTCAGCCAACTTGGTTTCTTCGCTGAAGGTCGTCGACTTTCGGCATAATTAAGATTAAATCGCATTTCTCGGAGAGCTTTCAGAGAAATACCGTGTATTTGTATTTATAGAAATAGCTTGTATACGTATTCATATGTCGGGTGTGTATTCATGTAGCTTAGTTGAAGTACGTGCAAATTACTTGGTGAAAGCCAAAGGTTTGCATTTAAAAGGGATTTTCTAAGGCTGAGGCTTTTACTGTTGGGGTAAAAGATTGTAGTGATAGACACTTTTATCGTTGCCGCGCTGTTACATTTGTAACTGAATGATTACGACAAAATAACTTTATAGTACTCTGTGTTATTTTGTATAAATCAAGTTAATCTATACGCTTAATATTAAAAATGCAATAAGTTTGTGTCTTTGTTCTATCACGAGAGAGTCCGGCAAATTTAATAGCAGGTAGTTCGTAAATGTAATAATAGATGTCGCTATTCTTTATTTATATCAAGAATATTTTTATAGAATATATCTATTCTTTGTTACGATTGTTATTGTAATTATTGTATACAACGCAATCTTAATTAACAGGCAACAACATTCATATCGGTAAAAAACTTACCCTATATGTCACTAGTGATGCGCTTCATTGTAATGGATTTTATCGATAGTCGATATCGCACACTGTGTACGTGACAATAGTAAGGTTGGGTTTACGAGCTATCCCGAGCGACGGCGCGGGGCAAGCGTGCGCTTTCGAAACGATATTGAACAGTTAATTCGACGTGTCTAGATTATAGATGAGGAACTATTTAGATGTCAATTGTTGAAAAGAGCAGATAAATATTACATTTATATATAGCAATATATACAGCCGGATACAAGAATATAATCTATTTGCATCTTTTCTGACGTGGTACAACTTAAAAAAATAAGAAAGTTAAATAAAGAACATAAGTAACTAAATAGTTTATTTGATATTATCTGGAATGCCGCTGAAAATGGATTTGCGATTTCTTTTTACGTACTTAGATTTTAAACCAACAGCATATAATCTATATATTAGATGACTAGAAGCATATAACCCAAAATTCTCTGGATTGTGGAAAAGTTCTAGACTATAGGCGAAGGTTTCATTACAACTTAAATACCGATTAAGTAAACGATCGAAAGAATACATTCTTTAACGACTTCCTAAACAGTTCTCAAATGCACAGCCCTATGAAATATAGCCATAAATATCTAATTTTTATCCGTTAAATAGCCATTTACTGTTGTTTAATTCGGAAATTGGGTTAAACTTGAGTATTGAGAAGCATCCGTGTGATTTAACACTTTTACATACATATAATAATAACGTTATCCTCTTTAATAATGACACCCTTTCTTTCCTTGTAGCAGCTTCCTATTAGGTAATTAGTTTACTATATTGCCAGTTATTTGTATACAAAAATATACTGATATTAATTTAATATATAATAAAATGTAGCAAATATTTATCAGTCGAATTTGTCGCTGCCCTGTAGGCCTAACGTATTGATGACAAAACAATAAACCGTATTGGTATCCTACAAATCCAAAAACAGTTATCTCTTATCATATATATATAAATATATATATAAAAGCACTTATTTATATTCAATATTTCTACTGTTTTATTATTTCAACAAATGCGTATAAACATTCGCCTGACGGTACGATAAAATATTTAATTTACGCTTTCGTCACGTTCTCGACAAGGGTTCGTGCTTGGTTGATTATATGTGATGTTTTAATAAAACGAAGTTGTTTTTTCGACGTAATGCAACTCGCTTTTGTTTCGCGAATATAATATTACAGCGTTACGAGTTTTCTTACAATGTAACAGAAGCATTGAAGAGGAGGATTTCACGTTTCTTTATACTTCTTCTTTAATTAAAAGGTGGTCTGGTATCGTGAGGAGTTACTTGTAAGTGTTCGATGCCATGGTTAACTCAGATGCTGAGGGAAACTTTGAAACAATAAGACCAATATACCACAGACGTAGAATTTCGCTAACTTTTCAGTGACTTGTATACTAAATTTAGACGGATTATGTAAATGATATAATCTTCGGATCGGATCAGTGCTTTTGGAGGTAAATGGTAAAAATGGTTTGCACACACAAATACAAACAAACAAGCAAACAAACAAACAATCAAGCAAACAAACGAATATTTTTTCACCACCCTCCCACCACAAACGCATATACCGTCTCGGTCCAGTCGCGGGCATACACAACAAGCACAAACTACAGTATGAGTTACAGCTTAATAGTTTTAACGATAGTCTCTTTCACAGACAGCCAGGTTCGAATCCTGCTGTACTAATTGTTAAAATTATGGTGTTGGTTAATATGAATAATATTGTATAATCTGTGATTTGATTTAGAAATGCAGTGGATTGTGGCACTGCAAGCTCGTTTGCCATATTTATCCCATAAAAAACCAAGTTATTCGTGCATAAATTCATTTCGCACCGTACCGAGCGAACCGGAATCAAATTTTCAAGTTAAAATCCATTTAGGTCCATTAAAACTAAATTGTGCAGTTTATTAATTAAGACACAAATTTTAATTAAAAATGCATTCGGCTGTTACTCAATTTTCGAACTGAGTGCTTTTGAATGTCTGTAGGTTACGGGCTACGGCGCTTACAGGCGCGATTGGAAAACGATGTTTCTGAACCAATGAGCAACGATATATTTCTTAGCTAATCTATTTTTTAAAAGTTTTAACATCTTTATGTGCTAAATTTTACTCACACACTACGATAGTATGTGTGTGTTTGACATTCACATATTCAAACAATACATATCAGATCCCGGAGTAAAACATTTATTTCACACTAGCTTTCCGCCCGCGACTTTGTCCGCGTGATCCCAACATTACTTATCTTTTATAAAGTAAAATTTTCTAAAATAAAAGTAGCCTAAGTTATTCCTTATTAGATCAGCTACCTGACACTAAAAGTCTCATCAAAATCGATCCATAACAATTTCAACAGCTACAGTTTTCAAAAGCTTGTATTAAACAAATACAACATAAGTTAGCGAATCTTGGAAAATTGTTCGTTGGTAAAATCAACGCCCCCCGTTTTGATATAATATATTTGATATAATAACTAATAACTGCAGCGCCCAAATGCGTCTTAATTAACGCGTTAAAAAAAGCTTGACAACATTAATGCAGTCCTATAAAAATGTTATTTCACATCAATTTGTCTATATTAATGCGTTAACTAGCGCGCTAAACAGCTACCCATCACAATGCTATTATTAGCTCGTTAACGCGTCAGGACAGATGTAGCGGTGACACACGATCGAAATATCATTCTACATTCGTCAGTAACAATATCTGTTATCCGTGCGGTCGACACGACACGACAACACTCAACGACATTATCCGCCGGCTCTAACCAGTGACGTGACGTCACTGTCACGCCATTGTGACCGCTTCATTTCGCATCGGGCTTTGTGTCACGCGTTGTCCGACGCGACATTATCTTTATTTATACGGTTCAATCTGAACTGGCGTTATGTTTTACGTTTCAAATTGTAATGTTTTGATTGTTTTTAAAATCATTGACAAATTTGGTATTTCGGTTGTTTGTTGTTGGATGAATGTGTTTGATGCATCTTTGTCTTATAATAAACAACTTAATCTATACACACATGGCAAATGGTTTTAGATAATTTGAAAGCCTGAGTAAGT